>SNQJ01S0154849.1:0-22537 GCA_010110895.2 Picea sitchensis
ATGAATATAAAAATAAAGGGAAAAGATATATACACTAAATTACATTAGTATAAAAATATTTATGCCCAATATTGGGGATCAAGTGTAATATATTTTCAAATAGAGCCCATTTTTGGGCTCAACCAACATGTTCCCTTCATAATATTCTAATTCATATGATCCTTTTTCTAAGACATGTCGCACGATATAGGAACCGTGCCACATGGGTTTGAACTTGCCTAACCCTAGTGGTTCTTTTCCTTGATCATATATAAGGAGCAAGTCATCCTCAACGTACTTTTGGGGAAAGACATACTTATCATATTGTACCTTGAAACATATTTTATTTTCTTAGATAGTCGTAGAGTCATCTCGACGCTGCTCATCTAGAATTTGTCAGTGTATGAGGCGTTGTTTGAGATCAGAAGTGTCAGGTAGGATCAAAACTACCAATATAAGAGAAGGGATCTCACATTGAATAGGTAAGATCAACTCCACATCGTGTACTAATTGGAAAGGATAAAAACCAGTGGAAGTCTTGACCGAGGTTCAGTATGCCAAAAGTGTTGGATAAAGCATGATATGTCAGTCAGAGTTTATTTGGTTGACAGTTTTCTGCAAAATGGTCTTGAGAGACTTGTTTATGGCCTCAACCTTTCCATTTTCCTGGGGGTAGTGAGGGGAATAATGACCATGTCTAAACCCCATTTCTGATGTTAATTCTTCCATCATTTCATTCTAAAAATGACTGCCACGATCAATGACAATCTCACTCAGGATTCTGAACCTGGATATAATTTGATTGAATACGAAGAAGGTGACAGTCTTCCCATCATATTTAACTATATGCATGGCTCCAACATTCTTAAGGTCGAAAGGAAGCTTCCAGTATGTGAAGGTACCCCAAGGGAAAATAAATTCCATTTTATGTTGGTCCTCAGGTTTAATCTGAATTTGGTTATACTCTAAAAATCCATCCATGAAAGAAAAAATTTCACTTACAACAAACTTGTCAAGAATATGATCGATGAAGGGTGTCAGTAAGTTTTCTTTAGGACAAAATTTATTCAGGTCATGAAAATACATGCATACATGGATAGTTCCTTTCTTTTTATTCACAGAAACGGGATTGGATACCCACTCAGTCAAGGGAATCGGGTAGATAAAACCAGCATTAAGAAAATTTTCTACCTTTGCCTTGATAGCAGGGGCCTTCCTGGGATTGACAACTCTAAGACATTTTCAAATAGGCTTAGCATCCAAGGAATTTTTAATCTCATGTTCGAAAATTTGATGGTCGATTCCTAGCATATCTTCATATGACCAAGCGAATACATCTTGGAATTCTTTGAAGAGTTTGGAGTAGATCAAAAATTCTTCTGGCAAACAATCTCCACCGATGTATACATTTTCAACCTTTCTAGGAGTATGAGAGATATCGATCATGATGGTAGGAGAAATACTCGCTATGTTTCACTCAGCATAAATGTTGTGCGTATCAAGTGGAACTATGGAATGACTGACTATCTCTCCCAAAGTAGATCTAAAATCATCTTGTTCGATTCTAGCAAGCTTTGGGAGGAAATAAGAGCGATGATGCATATCATACCAATGGTTTTTGGAACCATTCATGGCTTCAATGATAGCTTCATATGAAGTCAAAGTCTCATTGGGGCATTCATGTGAACAAGACAATGAAGTGGCCCACATGGGCTCCAGAAAAAATCCGCCTCGTCTGTCTGTGAGGTAACATGATCTAGATCGGCGGAAGAGTCAAGAACATCTTGATATGCAATCTCTTCTTCTTATAGTGGCCTAGCCATTCCATAATGTAACTGACATTCACAAGACATCATCGAGGAAGGTAGGGTCCAAGGATAATTAAAATAGGAAGTGTGGAAAGTAACGAACCTCTCTGAAGAAATGGGCCTACTGGACATGGCATATATATGGTGAATTGGTTCCATGAAGTTGAAGGTACCCATAAGGGATGAATACATTCCAACACTGATATTCTTAGTTGTCGGCTGAGAATTATCGATCATGGGGATAGATGGTCCAACAGATGCACTGGGGCTATCGTACACAAAGGAAAGATGGTCAATCATCATGATCTTCCCATCGTGAGGAAAACAAAAAGTTCGGAAGACAGATGATATGATTTCAGTCATATCATAAGTCCAATTGTGTCCTAGTAACAATTTATAGTCGAGGGGCACATAAACCACCTCGAGATCCACCTCTACCATCATCTTCCCTAACTGGACCAAAAATGGAGGAAGAATATCATGAGGGCAGAAGGTATGACCATCAAAAGTAGTCAACATGGTCAGATACTAAGAAAGGCTTGGATAACCGAGGTATTTCCAACAGACCAGGGACATCACACATGTTGCAGTGCCTTCATCAACAATAGTACACTTGATGGTATACTTCGAGTAACCCACATGGATTTGGAATTCCACATGGTAAGGAAAGCAAGGCTTCACATATTTGATGTCAAAATTGATAACTTTCAAGCCACAAGGATCTAGAGCTCCTAACTTAGACAACAAGGAATTCCTCTGTGAAGGACACGTATGGAGTACCTACAGAATCGACATCACACAGGGGGTTTGAACTAGGTCCTCAACAATAGAGTAATTATGGGCATCTCTAGCATTAGGATTATGGGTAAAGCGGTTGAGTACTCCTTTCAAAATACAAGGCTGGGGATCTATTTTTTATATATGTAAGGGAATCTTCGAAGCAAGGGGATACTCTAGACCAGGTATAGTCTATGCAGAACTATAATAGAGAGACCGAGTGGATACATTAACCTCATATTTAACCATATTGATTCATAAAGGGTCATTTTCTTATGTCAGTGGGTTTTGACTCCCACTCGTCACATTTCCAACATTCGAGGTGCTCAAGGCCATGTGTTGGTTACGTGGAAAAGGATTAGTTGGCACGGTAGGCGATAAAGATAAAATCCTCGCAGCTTCCAAAAGCTTGGGGCATAAATGGGTAAGGTGATCGTCTCTACAAATATTACAGGGAAACTTCACCTTCCACCTCTCTTTCTTTCCCTCACCAACATTATTATTCGAATTATCATTATTACCATTGTCCTTGGGTTTATTATTATTACTTCCTTTATTTTTATTCCCTCCTGGCTTTTGGTTACCATTCGAGTTGGTTGATGATTTCACCTAATGTACATCCTTCGACTGAGTGGTATTGGAGGACATAGATGAATATGTCCCTCCTACAGACTGGTTTAGAGATGACTCTTTCAAATGACTTGTCATTGAGTCTATGGATTTCACATTGGCAGAGCCTACAATGCCATTGGCATGAGGCCTCGGATTTTGTCTAAGGTCATAGTTTGACCTTGATACGTCTAGAAGAATCTCGTATAACATCCTAGACTGAGCATATATAATATCTAATTGTTGGGATTTTAAAATCGATTCTTCCTTGAATGTAACCCCAGATGTGGAAACATCCTTCGAAATATAATGTAGGAGAGAGTTAAGGAACCACTCTAGTAAGAATTTCGGGGGTATGTAGGCCTTGGTCAACCTCTTTCGTGTAAGCCACTCCTGGATGTGATCTGATATATGAGTGGCATTGTATTGATGAAAGGTCAACAAAAGTTATATGGCAGCATCGTAATAAACCGATAATTGGAAGTGGTTGAGAAAGACTAAAACCATCTGATTAAAATTTTTGTAATCCCCCCTAGGTAGCTTGATATACCATTTCACAGAAACCCCTGTGAGGGTGCGTTGAAATAATATTAACCGAATAGAATTATCATTATGGTAATTCAAAGAGCACCAAAGGTGAAAAGTGGTAACGTGATCACCAGGATCCTCACCAGTTTTACCCTTGAATTTTGGAATATCCAAAGGAAGCTTAGTGGGGATGGGGGGGCATGTTGGATAATGACACATGGGTTTGTTCATTAACTTATAAAAGTATGGTATATTTATCTTGTCCAAAAAAGAGAGACAGGTTTGCAACATCTGGCCGCAAGCTCCCAAGAAAGATTGTTGTCGGGAAATTGCAGCCTATCCAGGGTTCTGGTAAGCACCATGGCCCTGTTCAGTATTGTAATACCCTCCTCCGGACTGATTCATGAGGGGTTGGTTTGGCATCATTCCAGTAGGAATGTTCTGATGAGGGTTGTAAAAACTTTCCCAATATGGAGTGGCTCCAGGTTGGGGGTTTTCGAAGGTATGAAACTAACCTCCCCTAGGTGTGAATCTAGAGGATAAAGGTTGATTCATCATGCCAATTATGTTGGTCGAAATTGGTATAGAGGAGGTTGGTTTAAAGGATGAACCATAAGAAGTATCTTGTCTTCCAGGTTGGTTACTCCATCCAGAAGAATTAAGAACAAGATTAGACTCGGAGTAAAAGGAAGAAAGCCTCTAACTGTAGGAGTCATTTGCAGGACATGGGTACCACCAAATGAGAAAGAATTATGTGTAGGAGTTGTGCCCCTGAATCCAATACTAGTATTCAGACCAGCCTTTCGGATGGAGGTTTAAAATTGCAATGTGAAATTCAGCGTACCATAAGAAAAAGGACTAGAGTCTATAAGGATGGACTAAACATTATATCTCAATGAGTGACAAAGAGACCCAAAAGGGTTCATGGATATAGGTTGAGTATTCACTATAGGACAGGCATAGGTGATGATAGGCACCTCTGACACTACAACCATTGTGATTGAAGGTGTCGAAGGGGTACCATTAACTATAGTAGGTATGGGAGTTGAAGGACTCCCAATATCTTTTTGACTCGATTTAGTACTCAGCCTTGTATGATCAAAAGTCTGATAAGTGGAGGTGTGTGTACCACGTTTGATAAATTTATGCCTTTTAGAAGGAAATGATTCAAAATGTAGTGGTAAGTGTAATAAGTGGCAAGACCTGTGGGGAAGCTGGTCTGACACCACGATGACTCGAGAATCGATATATAAACAAATCCTAAGGCCAACTGATAATCAAAGAGAACACCAAAATAAAATAAAAAGGCCAATATGCACACAAATAGGATAAAGTGGTTGAAAGGGGCCTCCCTCCCTAAAGTAGGTATTCCTCGCCCAAGAGGGGCCTCAGACTCCCTGCTAAAGATTAGAGGTATTAGAATTGGTCATAAGGGCCCTCGTGGGCTAACAACTAGTCGGCCAAATCCCCTCAGAGAGGTAATCCTCCATAAATGATGTGTGTTGTACGACCCTTATCTGACCCATGCTACCTACAGAATAACCCCTGCAAGTAACCTATGTGGTGCATATGTCAAGAAACTAATCAACCATGATATAAATGATGCACAGGTGAACATTTGTAAGTCAGTTCCACCGTATGGGTAGAGTAAAAAATCGTGAAACGTAGAAAGCATCGAATCTCATAGAGGTAAAGATACTATCAAGATCCCCATATATGAATAGATCGCTAGAAATATACCTGACACTAAGAAGGTATTGGGGGGATGTCCCTTAACCAACCTCATGAGACCTTGTGTTTGACTCTGGTGTGAGCAGATCCTTCTGACTTAACTAGTTATACATTGTATTTCTCCACTCCCTTAGTCAGACACATACGTTGATTTAATAGTCTTGGAGTAGTCTACTCACAAAATCCTATTCCAAGGCTCTAAATCCTAAGATAGTTTGTGCACTCTAGAAAATAAAATCGTTACTAATCAATTTTAAATTATCAACATTACTTTTAGTGGCCTTTCTTACTCAAAAAAGTGTTATCGTGAAACTAATAATGTTATGACTCAACAAGTAAAATAAATGTATATGAATACAATGCAAAGTCCTAACTTCAATTCCCAATAAATGATATGATTTTCAAAATGCAATTATCAATTTAGTTTTGCAATTCCAAATAAGATGCCCATTTCTTTACATGTATTAAGATCAATGATAAGAACTGAAAAGATCAAATGCCAACAATGTAAAATGCCTAATATTTTTGTATTTTCAATATAAAAGAGTGAAAATGCAAGCACTGAAAAACAACTTGATATAAAAACTCTATTGTATGTAAACAAAGACAAACCAAGTAGGATATCAAGAAGAAAACAACCAAGACAATATGCACGGACAATCAAATTAAAAGGATGATGACAAAGGAACTACCCAAAAATTCAACCAAAGAAATGTTTCCTATCATTCCACAGACACTTAACAGTCATAACAGAAACCCAAGAAGACTCAACAACCATGAAAACTTACCCAACAATCATCAAACCCAACAACCAAGAAAAAAAGGGTGATGTGCAAAAATGTTCAAGGGAAAAGAACGTATATATGCCTCTTGTAGAAGGACAACACACGTATGTACATGAGTGTCAGGTAAAAACCAACGTATATGTGTTAAAACACATCTAGGCTAAGGAGAAGGCTAAGAAACTTAGACTCAGAATGAATAGAGGCTGCCAAATAGTTAGACGAAAAGAAAATCAATATAAATGAGAGAAATCCAAGGAGAAAAAAATGCCAAACCCCGAAAAGAATATTATATCCCTAGTATGGTCACAACTTTTTTTACAAAGAAGATCTCTCTATGGCTAGGGGTAAACCACAACAGATGGAAATGACTGCAAAAATCAACTCTAATCTCAGGTATTCTATATAAAAAAATATGCTAAAAAGACAAGATAAAAGGCCTACCTCATCCAAACATTCGAGGAAGTCCACCATTGAGCACTTGACTCGAAGAAATACACCTGCAACTTGTCCTCAAAAACCAAGGAACACAAGTGTTAGCGATAAAAAATGCATTGGTATTTTTTTGGCATGTCTTCTCAATTTTTATTCAATACGCTCATTTCTAAAGTTTTCTAGCCAGTATTTTAACTTCCAGATCTTCATCAGAGATCTATGTGATCGTTTTTCACCTGTGTTTCAAAGCATCGTTAGTGCTTCCTAAACCCTAGTTTTTGTGGCTTCTTTATACCTTGAAATGAAATGTATATTGTATTTCTAAAATTCCTAAGAAAAAAGTGATGTTTGCACTTAAGTGTTTTATTCCTAAATTATCCTAAGCCTAAGCCATATCACATCAAAACTCATATGCCAAATTCTTAGTCTACATGTCGAATGCCTAGTCTCCATATAACCACCAAGCCAAAGATGAGTCCACAAACCTAACCATGAGTCAAACTCAAGTCAATGCAAAGTGCAACACAACATCGAGCGTTGTTCCATATGAATCATCAATCATAGCCGAGGGTATTGGCACTTAGATACAATGTGAAGGTTACAAGTTGCAGCTTGTTTTTAACTATCAGAACATTTCAGACAGGTGCCAGAAAAGAATCACAGGCATATTACTTTAAAATACCATGGTGCCATGGTGAGGCCAACTGCCAGATCCGGTTAAATGTGTAAAGGCATATGAACAATGCGTCTTGTGTTATTTTCAATGCTCGCCAAGACATTATTGTTTCCAATTCAGAAGACAGAGTATCAGAGTTTGGGATGTATCCAAGTGTATAGGTGTCCAAATAATTTGTAGAGAGAATGATCGCTTATGGATCCTTGCAACACATCTTGATATAAATCTTCTTGTTACTGGACATAACAGTGGGATGATTGTTTTCAAGTCAGAATGAGAAAAACCTACCTTTGTTGTTTATGAAGGTACCATGCACTACATCAAAGACCGTTTTGTGTGGGCTTATGAATTTACAACTCAAAAGACACTCAACTTATACAAATAATAAGGCATGGATCCACATAAATGAATCAAGGACCAAGATAAATTGTCTTATGGTCTTTTGGAAAATGTTGTTCTGGTATGTTTAGATGTTGAAAGTGGGTCATATGAATTTTATCTCTTTCCAAAGGATAGTGTTGGCAGAAATGAGATGACACAGGAAGCAAAGAGAGGACTAGGAGGATTTGTTGTCTTTGTTGCTCGTAATCTATTTGCAATCCTTGAAAAGATTTATAACCAACTAATGATAAAAATCTCAGAAATAAGGTCACTAAGAAGTGTAGTATTCCAGTAATTGTGGATGCAATCTTCTATGTAGGAACAAGAAACCTTATTTATAGGTTAGAAGATAGAATAGTCCTCTTGATCTGTGACAAATGTTTGTAATCGGAGAACTCTATACTTTGTTTGTGAAATACATTGTCCATTCAAATGACATGGACAACACAGGCTTGTTGAGAAAGCATGCAATCATCATTGCAAGCAAGAAACTTGTAAATAGGTGCACTTTGCATGAGACTACTCGTGTTAAGAGTGGTGCTTGGAATGATAATGGTGTTTTATTTATACAACCTTGAATCACATTAAGTATTTCCTTCCAAATGAATATAGTAGCATCATCAGAACAATTGATGTTCATGTTTTAGATGTGCAACATGAATTTGTTTGCAGAGGAGGTCATCAAATCGAGAGAGCTCTTTGATCCATATGTGGAATTGATGTCAAGAGAACAACTATATTTTACAGGGAAGGAAACTCTCATTTAAATATAAGAAAATCACAACACTTGCTGATAATAAAGAGTTTTCACCAGCACAGGAAGCATATTTATAACTAGTTAGCCATTGAAAAGTAGAACTTTCAATAACTAACTAGCAAATTTCAAGGCGGAAGTGCTGGTGAAAGTGCAGAGGAGGACATAATGGCATTTATTTTTCACAGATTTATGTTTTATCATTCTAAAGGGCACGAGGATAGTTTTAAAGTGAAAATTATAATTAAGAAGATATGTTTCAATGCTCTGTTTTAGTTTTTCAAGATGCCAGGAAGGTGAAAGAGATCAAGCAAATCACCTGTTTTTGGCCAAAAACTACTTGTCTATCAAAGTGCCATTTTGACTTCATGAAGCAGTTAATGAAGTTATGAATAGCTATCATAGAAGGATCTCAATTTTCCTTGTCTTCACCAGAGTTTGCTAAAAAGGTCGAAGATGTTTAAAATCAAATTATGAATCCAATTTCTCCTTGGGAATAGGATTTATTTCCTAGAATCATGTAATTTATTATATTTGTAAACACTTATAATTCTTAGATCCATCAATTGAGGATCTGAATTGCTTTGTAAAACCTATTTAAGTTAATAGAGGCCACACCCAATGGGGGTCGATTTTGGATACATGAACTATACCTTTGTAATAGACTTTTCATATGATAATACAGATCACAAGTTTCTCTCTCTATTAATGTCAGATTTACACCCTTCTTCTGCAATATTATTCAAGTTGTTTTAACTGCAAAATGACTGTCATCTCATTAGTCAGTTCATAACTTGATTACTAGTTTCTTACATTGTTTATTAAACCCATCATTGTGTATCTGGTTTATAAGAACTGTCTTCTTCACCCACTTAAAGTTATTATCTGATTATTGATCCTTGAGGGCATTGGTTTATTTGATTATTCATTTTGATTGTCCGGATACTATATTGTAGTTGAGTTATCCCATTGATCCACACATACAAAAACACAGAAACATGTTTACTTTAAGTTACCAAGCATCTTTGTCTTACAACCTCAAAGAGTTTATTGGAGTGATAACAACAAGCACATGGTAATAATATATAATGTTAGCATATTAAATATCATAATCCATCAACATTAATAACAAATATGCCCATGGAATAAAAATTCAAATATTTGCAAGATATTAATTGGACGAGAAAAGAGTATTTCTATTAAAATGTAATCAATAGAAGTGAATGAATTACAAACTTCTATGTTGGCACGGTTTGTAACCGATAAACTAAGTCCCTTCCAGCTTAGTCTCCACCACTTCAATCCTCCACCAAAGGAAAGATCATATAAGAGAGACAATGAGGTTCTCAATCAAGTAGGGAAGAGCTTTGGGGATGAACAATGTGTTCAGACTTAAAAGGACAAAGGGATGCAAACTCAATATGAAGTGAATAATTTCTCTAGAGTAACTTTTCTCTGAAATTTGAATTCTTATCCTCTTTAATATAGCTTGAATTTTGCCCATTTATAGAATTCAAGTGGAATTGAACGTTCAAGTCAAAACATTTCCAGTATATGGAAGGTCAAGGATCATGGATCTTGTGACATGACATGGAAACCCGACACCATTCTTTAATTTTGGGCACAAAACCTGATGTACGTGGGTTGTAGTGGTGCAACCTCTATATACACATGTTGTACAATATGTAGGTCATGTATATGTGAAAAAATATTTTTTTTGGCTCTAGGATTTGCAAAAAGGGACTTCAAGTCTGCATAGGGAAATGGAATAATGCCTTCTAAGCAAATTTTCATAGAGTGATGTGAATCTTGCTATAAAAATTTCAATGGAAATAAACATACCCCAGTCGAATATGTCATGTTCCTTGACCATAAAATAAAGAATGTAAACAATCATCTGGGAGATGATGGACATGGTTTCCTATCCTGTTATTCTCATAAAAAACCATGCAATTTCCCGGAAGGGATTTTTGAATGCACCAACTTGCAATCTTCTGATGTCCTTGGGGACAACCACTGGGTTCTCTAGGAATTCAAGTAAGAGTTTGAATCCATTGTCATGTTTTTTTAAGAACTCCCTGCAATCTTCACCTCTGAAGGTGAGCATTGGCTCGGGGAGCCTAAACATGTTATGGAAAAACTGAGGTGACAGAGAGATAGGGTAATGGTCCCACAACAGGATGATCTGTTGGCTTGGAATGTATCTCTCAGCACACCAGGAGACCAACACCTTGCAATAAAAATTTCTGGGAGACACCCTATGCACACTATCTAGATGTCCATATTATTTCCTTCTGGGCATAAGGGGATGAATAGTAGGAATATTCCCTGGACCACTGAAAACTCTAATCCTCACATTCAAAAATATTCAATATATCTCCAAAAAATTGTTGTCGAATTGCTTCCATATGTCGATGAGAACGTTCACTTGCTCCAAATTATGTTAGGAATGAACGTTGGGGGGGAGATAATATATTCCTCTATAAATCATGTTTAATGTTCTTTAATAGGAGGTTTCCTCGAGCCTTTCTCTTATTAATGACCATCCCTTCAAACCTTTATGGTAAGTTATTAGCACTAAATGAATAGTAAATGTGCAATGCTAAAGGCGTGAGGGTGGCAAGGATAGGCAGGGGTAATATGTGACTTGATATTTTTTACGAACCTGGGAACCTGCGAACTCGATAGATCATGATGATAAGAGACATGAAATTGTCTAAGTGTGGGATGGGACGACGGTCAAATAGATTCATGTAGGGAGAATGACACTTAGGTAGTTTAGGGAGTTTGGAGATCGAAATGTAGATCACAAAACTCTGTGGTGCAATATGTATATCACAGAACATGAGAAGATGACAGCTTGATGCCATCAACCTGGGAACCCGTGATAGTAAAATATCCTAAGTATGGAACAACACTGTGGTTGGTTAGACTCATGAATTGAAGTTGTGGATGAAGGTGAGAAAATTTAAGTCCGCCAACCCGGGAACTCATGGTCTAAAATGCGACTAAGTGTCTGAACTAGAAAGGAATAGTGAGAGGTAAAAACAAAGAGGGGAAAATGGGTAAGTATAGAAGGTGGAAAAGAAAGGGAGAAATGAATCTAGGAAAATATAAAAGGGGAGGGAAATTTTTGGAAGTAGGAAATGACCTCAACACCTTTGAACATTAGTTTTAAGTCCATCCCCAAAAATTTACCTCTTGACCCTATGATAGGTTTTCAAAAATCCTAAGTTCCCTCCTACTGGAGAGGTATGCAATTCCAAAAGTACCTTTTGTTTGAGTTGGGAGTTCTTACATAAATATAATTGATCTTTGTACCATAGTGAATTATTTTTCCATGTAGATGTATCATATGCACTGGAATCCCGCTGCAACCTTTGAATGAGAGTCCACACTTCTTCGTCATTCTTCCATTGATCACTTGCTTCTATTATCCAATTAGGTTGGATGATAGAGATAGCATAGAGAAATGCCTCAACATATTCATCCTTTCTTGAGAGTGCATCTTCCATAAAAAAATTCTTCCCCTTTTTGTAGATGATTTCAAAGTCATAATCCAACATCTTGGTCACCCATTTTTGTTTGTCTTTGGAAGATAATCTTTGTTCCAAGAATTATTTAAGACTTTCATCATCAATTTTGACCTTGAACTGCCTATGTATTAGTTAAGGGTTCCATTGCTTCAAACCCTGTAGTATTGACATCACTTTCTTCTCATAAATGGGTTTGTGTAAGTTTTTTCCCTTGAGTGCCCAACTTTTAAAATCAAGGGGCTTTCCTTCTTGCATTAGAATAGCACCAATTCCATTTCCCGAGGCATCACATTCCACAAGAAAGGTTTTTGTGAAGTATTGTGTGGGAATATCTTCAAATACTTTGGAATTATTATCAATGATCTCTTGGATATCTAAAGGAACATGTGCGTTAGATATTTCAACATCTAGTGAGAATAGTTGTATACTTACACCCCAATGCCCCTTTTTCAATAATGTTTTCATGTCATTATAGCTTACCACCTTACTAGGTTTCCTTGTGATACCTTTAAGTTAAAGCCCTTTCCTTCAAATGAAAATTTCTTGAAAATTAAAAGCAACAGTTCCCAATGATTGTAACCGTTGGACCCCTAGTACGACATCAACACCAACCATGGTTATAGAAATTATTGGACTATTCATTACATATTACCCCATAGTAAGATTTATCTTATGGAATTTTCCTGAGAAATTGATGGTTCCTCCATTTTCAATCATTACTTGAAACCCTAGAGCTAGATATATGAATAAATTGAGAGATTTGGCTAATTTGCAGTGAATGAAATTATGAGTACTACTAGAATCAATTAGGACTATTACCTTTTTTGTTTTGATATATCCTTCAATATTGAGGTTTTGAGGATTTTTAATTCCAACCAATACATGACATGATATGGTGGGAGTCATTTCTTGAAAACAAATGTCTTCTACATCTTCATCTTGAGATGGTTCTTGTTCTTGTTCTCCTTCCTCTTCACAATGTATCTAGAATAATTTCTTCTCACCACACTTATGTCACTTATTGTACTTGATGTCACAATTAAAGCATAAAGTTTTTTCTTTTATTTCCTCCAATTGTTAAGATGTTAAAATTGTAGGTTGAGGTTGTTTAGAAGAAGGAAAATTATTCTCTAGATAGATTTTAGGGGTGGTCCTTCTAGTAGTCATATCCATATTTTTACTTTCAACATTTCTCGTCACCTTGAATATATTCTCCTATGATTTGGATCCCCAAAGGTGAACCTCATGTTGAATATTATCCTTTAAAGTTCCTATGAAGACATCAATCAGGTTATCATATGGAATATATGTTACCTTTATATTCAATATTTGGAAGTTCTCAATGTGTTCCACAACCAAACCCTTTTTCTTGAGATTTATCAATTAGTTGAAGAAGGTATTGCTCCTTGTATCCTCATAGTGTTCTATCATTTATTCTGTGAAAATTGTCCAAGTGACAAGTGATTTACAAGAACAAAGCCATCGATACCACACAAACAGAGTAGGTTCTATATATAAGGACACAATTCATGCCTTTTGTGTTTGAGGAACATAATGTATATCAAAGAACTACTCCATCTGGAGTATCCATGTGATGGATCCTTTCCATCAAACTTTATCATATAAAGTGGTTGGTCTTCAACCCAAAGATGGAGCTTTTTCAGTCTTGATTCATCTTCCTTGTGTCCTCATCATGAATTTCATGGGATACATTGTCACTTTCAGGTGGCCTCTCTATTAGAAAATTTTTCAACCCTTCCATGATCTTCTCTTTTAAGACATCCATCTTAGTATCCATCATCTCTTCCAGTTTAGCTTCAGTTGAATCCATCTTCCTTTGTAGTTCATCTTTTGTTACTGAATTCTTTTTTAAATCATCTACATCCTTGCACATTTCTTCACCTTCATCAAGATTCCAAGTAGGAATGTATGAGAGATTATTTGGTGTAGAATTTCCATTTTTTGGTGGCATGTTGGCCCAATATCACTGCATGGTAGGAATTCCTAATTGGATTAGGCATAGGTCCTCACATACAAGGGAGTGGTAAGTGTTATAGATCTCTAATATACGTACAGGGTCTAACAATAACACTCAACCCAATATATCATAGAACTTACTAAGGAGGATTGACCATGCCCTTATTCATACTATCTGACTACCCAAGTACTAGAGAGTGATCTCCCCGAGTGTTGTTCTTGGTGTACTATAGAAACAAGAAGGCCAAATGGTTTACTCAGTTGGTCTCGGGATTATACGGGGTCTCCCTATATACACTGGGTACATGGGATCTCAAATATGTATTTGTGTTTTCTAATGTGTAACTATTCCAAAGGGGAATTCTGATATACTCTAGGTACGTGGAAGAACCACATAGTCCCCGGGTTGTAGCGCTGACAAGTAATGACAACTCCTACATTTAAAGATGTTGGAATATGCCTGTACCTAAAAAAAACTAATATTCTTACAAATTTATGTGATACTCCTTTTATCCCACTTTATTATACTTGTTAAATCACCTCAATTGGATCTTCTAGTCAAAAGATATGCAAATTTCCAAAAAACAAAAACCCACCTTTTAAAACCTTGATTTGGAGATTGTTCTACTAACTAGCATTTCTTTTGTTGTAGCTCTGCAATTTCATCCCTTTTGAGTATAAAATTTCTACCTGAGGTATCCTAATGTGTATCCTTTCCAAACCCACAAGTTATACTTAGATTGGATTCTCCAATAGAATTTTATGATAACTTTCCCACAATTTGCTGATTTCTTTTCTTTCAAGAGAGAAAACTTGTACGAACTTACATGTGTCTCTGTCTTCACTTCCAAAATTTAAATTTTTACCAGTACAACTTCAATCCATATCCTAACCAATGGAATGGGTATCACTCAATTTGGAGGTTTGTATCTTCTGATATAACACTTTTCCCAAGGACACTTGTTTTAGACCGAAATATGAACCAACCAAAAACCCTGATTTCCTCAGGGAATAAATTTCAGAGTACAATGAATCAAGGGATGGAATTTTTACAAAATATACTTCACTATTTATTCTTTATACTGTAGAAATTTCATAACTTGAAACCAGGACCAAAAAATTGGGAGAGAAACTTCCAAGAATACTTGTTTCATACTAGTTTATGGACTAGTCAAAAAACCTAACTTGAACATAATGTATCTCTAAAAATATAATGAACCAAGATATGAAATTTGGACCCACATTACACACACACACACACACACACACACACACACACACACACACACACACACACATATATCACCTCTACAAAATATAAATTCCATATCTTGAAACCTTCGAGAAAAATATTTGTAGCGAAAATTCCAAGAGGACTTGTTTTGAAGAAGCCAATCTTGAGGATTGTCTAGCTCTGATACCAAATGTTAAGAACCAAATATCAAAATAGCATAAGAACCTCAGAATAAGTACTTAATTCCTTGAAAATAAGAGTAATTTAGATAATAAGTCTCTTAAAGGGGGAACCCTCCTTATACATCATATGAATTCACAATTACAAGATGGTTCCAAATGAAAAGATCTCCTTGGTATATATAAGAGACTAGGTGGTACAATTACAACTAATGGTCCCAAACCAACATAAATAAAATAACAATACTAATATAATATTCCCCAATTAATGGGTAATGTGCCATGAATTAGGTCTTAACAACAAATGCATCAAAATATGTTCTAGGTAAATCAAAGTTTATGTGTTGCATAGATTTGCATGCCATGAGGTATTATGACTGCATATAAGCATGTTTATACTCATTTTTCTTGTTTTCTTGAGAGGAGTTCAATGGTGATGTTATTATTGTGCTAAGATGTTGTATTTAGAATCCATATTCCACATTTCCATTGATGAGCACCATATTGCATTGTTTGGAGTGTAAAGAGGGTAAAATTGAGCCAGTTCATATGATGGTCAATTTTATACTCATTTTTCTCATAATTTCGCAAGGAATTCAATGGTAAACTCTATATTTGAGTTTGAGTAGTGGAATTGAAGAGAGTCCTTCAAATTTTGATTTGTAAATCTATTGTATATTGTAATTTGACATTTTGATATGATCAAGATACGTATCTCTATTTAAATGAACTTGGAGATGAGGTAAAATATGTCATCAATATTGTATAAGATGAGTTATTTTACTTTCTGTTGTGTTATCTCATAATTATTTAAATTAGTCATCATTTTATAAGATTTTTGATAATAAGCACATCATAATTTTTCTGCAAATCACCTGAATATGATCAAGAATTATTGTTAATCAAGTTAGATTCTAAAATAGGTTTTTAAAGATTAATATTGGTATCTAAGGATTTATGAATCACTGGGAAACCCAATGCAGGAAAAAAATTTGCTAGAAGGTGAGGCATGTGATATGTTATCTTTTCTTTAGTTATGGAAATGAAAATACAAATAAAGAGGTACTCATCATGGATTTTATTTTAACATTGTGTCTTGTATGGCTACTACAAAAACTTTTCCTGTGTTGTTATTCTCTCAATGTACCATTCCTCTGGATGATTTTCTGAACTATGCAACAAATATAATGTTAAACAATGAAACCCTTTCTCCTCCTAGTTTCATTGTATTTAACATATCCTAATAACCATGTAGGGTTAGGGTTTTTACATCCTCAACCTTCAATTAGTGATAGCATTTGGAACTTCTATAATCTTCTTGAAATTTGAAATGTAGCTAGCCCCACATGTGTGAGTAATGGGGATTGTCATGGAATCCACTCGTACCATGGTGGTAAACAAGGTAGGTCAACTTATGGGAGGCATACATTTTTCATACACTACAAGAAGAACACCTTCTTGCAGAGGTTTTTATAGAACCTCCCTAAACATATTATCCCTTATATGTTCTTAGCAGAGGTTGTTAGCAGAGGCATGTGGCCGAAGGTTTTTGTATATATTTTTTTCTTGGTGAGATGTTAAGGTATATATGCACCAATGCATTCATGAAAATAAATAAGATATGCTTCCATGTTGTCGTAGCACCACCATACATTATAATAAAATTACATGCACCAAATAAATCACACCTGTGTCATTGAACATTACACACTGGTGCACCTCACCGTCATCAGGTGCGTCATGATAGGGTAAATAAAAAAAGTATTATTAAACCAAGTGTCATTGTTATAGTGCATTTTGTACTCAAGAAATCACTGATTCTCACCTTTCTTCCTAATATTCCTTGTTTTTGGTGCTCTAAACTTACTTGGATAGCTCCATTGGTGGATTCCACATATTTACAAATATTGGAAATTACCACTAATTTTCATTTCCTCTCAATTCGGTGCAGTTGAGTAATAAATGAAGTTAATGAAGTGAAAAATAGTAGCTTGACACGTCTATGTTCAAATCCATCACCATACTTTATAAAAAAAAATACATGCACTAAATAAAGCACACAGGTTCCCTTGAACATTACACATCAATACACTTCACTTCACTAATAACACTCTTAACATTATGATTTATAAAATTTAACATAATGGTTCAACTATTTTAATCCAACACATCGCTACTGTATACAGAAACACATCGAGACATATATTTCCCAAATTTTGATAACATGGTGTTTCATTGGATGCCTCATTCTCAGTGTTCTATACTTTACAACACACTGAGGTATAAAACAATGATGCTCCACTATCATGGTAGTACTGGGATTTAATAGTAACATATTGCACCAATTAAGCTGCGATGATGAAATATATCTTAGTGGTGCTCATCAGTCCAACGAATGCACTAGTGTCGTAAAGACAAAATTATTGGTAGAAAACATGTCGGTACTCTAGTAGACATGACCCACCGATGCTTTCAGTTTAACAAAGGTAAACATTGATTTGTGGGGTATAATGTTAGTGTAGCAATATGTATTTGTTAACAAAATTAATTGGTGTTGTTAAAAGCACTAAGCTAATGTGAATCGTCCTATGGGACACACTACTTAGCAATGATGTTGTTTTGGGATAGTGCATTTTCATCAAGGAATATGTTTTTTTGGTGGTCCACTAGTTAATTTTGAAGATTCTTTTACAAAAAATATTTAATTTTGGATTTTCTAAATACACATCATTTATAAATCAATTTTGTTTTTTATTTTTGATTTATTTTATTTGTATTTATATTCCTAAAAATATTTTTATTTAAATTAGAGATGGCAACGAGAAGAGGAGGAGGAGGCAGAGCGGTGCTAGGTTGATATGCACACATTTTTGCATGAGTGGGAAGCTAGAGAGAGGGATAGGGAGTTGTAACCTCACCCTATTTCACAACATACATGTGACCTTTTGATGGATATTAGTATTCTGAAGTTTTATGAGGAGGGTACATCCCTTGTTGGGGGATTTTTTATTGTTACAATAGTTGAATTGTTGCTTGGATTATGCAATATAGGGGTTTAGGGTCGGTCCCAATCTGTGGTATCATCCCATGGAGGAGGATGTCTATTTCATCACTGGGTCATCTAGGACAGGGTTTTATTTTCCCCATTTCAATGCTCTACCACCTAGTGTTGCAGAAGAGACCCAACTGGAATATGTGTAGGGATATGTCAGTCCAGGTATTCTTTCATATTCAGAGTTCCAGGTTTGTGGTGGTCATCCATGGATAGGTGAATTTCATAGATAGGACATTAGGTTCTTGTATCATATAATATTGGCATTGTCATAGTATAAATATGATGGGTAGGTAATTAGTTGTATTATGTTGTATTATGTAGATAATTTATTGCAAGAGCCCTGATTGATTAGGTTGGAAGATGTTTTTTGAGAAAAGTTTTTCATGGATTAGATCATTGTCACTCTACTTTTTTCCTAGACGATATTCTTTCCATTTGAGTATGAGTTGTATACACTATTTTTTGAGAAGTTTCATGCCACTCAACCAGCGATACCCCGCTTTCCTTCTAGGCCTATGTTTGATGTGTGTATGTGCATGTAGGGGATGTTGATTCCCAAGAGGGGCCATTCCATGTTTCCCATTACTGTGGTGGGAAATGAGGTTTTTGATATATTGTCTAGCGATGATGATCATATCCTTGATATTTTATAGTACCCGTACATGGGTATAAATTAAAGAGGATGTCCAAACATTTGATTTACACTAGAGGATCCACAAGATGAAAAATGAAATATTATCGTTATGTTTTGATCAATATATTTTCATCTTTTTATGTCGTATTTAATGCACATGTAATTTATTGTAACATTTTGCTTCAATTATCTTATTATTATTATCTATTTTTTTGTAGATATTCACACATATGCTCAGGATGTTCCTCCCCAAAATGAGCATGAGGTGATGTAGGAGGAAGAGGAATAACCTCCAGTAGTACAAATACCCTCCATGTCATGTAGGCGTTATATGAGAGTCCAACTAGAAGTGGAATATTAGCTATTGTGTGTCATGACTAGTCATAGAGTCATACATGTACCCCATAGAGACATAATATAGGTAGATGATGTCTCTACTACCCGGAGGAATTTGCCTCATGACATAACTATGTTGATGCATCAGATTTTTTTACTTTTTCAACCTCATTGATATGTTGAGGGGTGGTGCTCATGATGCCACTACATCTAGCTCATCTACAAATACATCCACATCCTCTACTCCACCACATGGTCCTCCTCATCCTCTTTATTCTCCTCCACGTGATTCATTTATAACATATGTCGATCCTCTTACTTCCCCTCCACATGTATTTGGACCTGCATCCTCATCTAATTATCCTCTTCCTCCTCCTAATGTTTTTTCTCCACATGTGTCTGAACCTGTATCCACATCTAATGATCATCCTCCCCCTCCTCCTCCTCCTCTTACTTCTCCTCTAGATGTTTCACCATATTCTATTAATACTACCCCTCCTCATCTTCTTGTTTCACCATCCACTGATCTTTATCTTTCTCTTAGTCCACAAGTGTCAACATTCATCGATCCCCCTCCTCCTCCTCTTTCTCCACATTTCACAATATTTTGATGCTTTCAACACTATGATAACACTGGGTTCTAGTCATGTACATAATAATGATATTGATAAGAGATCCTTAATAGTGCACTTTTTCCGACATTTCTTTTTGAGATAGATGTTCTTGATATAGGCTCTACTTATGGTAGCAGAGACATTGATGAAGCTTTCTCTGGTGGTGGACCTAACTAGTAGTGGTAGTGATTTAAATTTATAATGATTGTTTTATATTTGACTAGAGATCTATATATGACATGTTTATTGCATATTTTGTTGAGATGTATATTTGAAATGTATATTCATATGTATATCTCTCATGTATATTATGTTTTTCATATAAAGTTGTGGTTGTTGTTTTTTGATTTATAAAATGTAATATGTGTATGCTAATGATGAACATTGTTAATGATTTCTCTATTTTTAAGTAAAATTTGATATATATCACTCATTTAAATTTATAGTTGCCATACAATTTTTAACTTTACTTTTATGAAAACATTTAATTTGGATTGTGATTGTAAAAATTATAACCATTAATGTCATATAGTGTTTAACTATTGTTGAATGTATTTTTAAAATCTTTTGTTGAATGTAATGTTGGTGCATCCCTTAAGGGGAAGTCTGTACTATTACAATAATTGATTTTTTGTTGGGATCATGCAAGACAAGGGTTTAGGGTTGCTCCCAATATGTGGTATCATCCCATGGAGGAGGATGTCTATTTCATCACTGGGTCATCTAGGAAAGGGTTGTATTTTTCCAATTTCCATGCACTACCACCCAATATTGCAGGAGAGACCCAACTGGAATATGTGTAGGGATATGTCAGTCCAGGTATTCTTTCTTCTTCAGAGTTCCATGTTTGTGGTGGTCAGCCATGGATAGGTGCATTTCAGAGATAAGACATTAGGTTCTTATATCATATGATCTTGTCACTATCAAAATATAACTATTATGGGTAGGGAATTAGTTGTAGTATGTTGTATTATGTAGATAATATATTGTAGGAGCCCTAATTGATTAGGTGGGAAGATGTTTTCTGAGACAAGTTTGTCATGGATTAGATCCTTGTCGCTCTAGTTTTTTTTTCGAGATGATATTATTTCCATTTGAGTATGAGTTGTATACACCATTTTTTGAGAATTTTCATGCCACTCAACTAGCGGTACCCTGCTTTCCTTCTAGGCCTATGTTTGATGTGTGTATGTTCATGTGGGGGAAGTTGATTCCCAATAGGTGCGAGTTCAAGTTTCCCATTACTCTCATGGGAAAGGAGGTATTTGATTTATTGTCTAGTAATGATGATCACGTCCTTGATATTGTAGATTACCCGTACGTGGGTATAAATTAAATAAGATGTACAAACATAGTATTTACAGTAGAGGAGCCATAAGATGAGAGAGGTAATATTATTGTTATGTTTTGATCAATATATTTTCATATTTTTATGTCTTATTTAATGCACATGAATTTTTTTGTAACATTTTGTTTAAATTATCTTATTATTATTATCTATTGTTTTGCAGATATTGGCACATATGCTCAGGATGTTCCTCCCCAACATGAACATGAGGTGATGCAGGAGGAAGAGGAATAACCTCAAGTAGTACAAACACCCCGCATGCCACGTAGGAATTATATTGGATTCCATTTAGAGGTGGTAGATTAGCTATTATGTGTCATGACTATTCATAAATTCATACTGGTACTTCCTAGAGACATAATAAAAGTATATGATCTCTCTAGTACATGTAAGAATTTGTCTTGTGACATAACAATATTGATGCATAAAATTTTCGATGTTTTCAACCTCATTGATATGTTGAGGGGTGGTGATCATGATCCCACTACATCTAGCTCATCAACAAAGCCATCCACATAATCTACTCCACCACATGGTCCTCCTCCTCATCCTGTTTCTCCTCCAAATGATTCATTTGTAACATCTACTGATCATCCTGCTTCCCCTCCACATGTGTTTGAACTTGCATCCACATATAATGCTCCTCCACCTCCTCCTCATGTTTTCCCTCCACATTTGTCTGAACATGTATCCACATATGATCCTCATCCTCCCCCTCCCCTTCATCCTCCTCTTGCTTCTTATCCACATGTTTCAGCATATTCTATTAATCCTCCCCCTCCTCCTCTTATTGTTTCACCATCCACTAATATTTATGTTTCTCTTAGTCCACAAGTGTCTTCATTCATTGATTCACCTCCTCCTCCTCTTCCTCCACATGTCACAATATTTTGATGCTTGCGACACTATGATCACATTGGGTTCTAGTCATGCACATCTTCATGATATTGATATAGAGATCCTTGATAGTGCACTTTTTCCGACATTTCTTTTTGAGATAGATGTTCTTGATCGAGGCTCTACTTCTTGTAGCAGAGACATTGATGCACCTGTCTTTGGTGGTGGACCCAGCTAGTAGTGGTACTGATTGAAATTTATACTGATTGTTTTATATTTGACTAGAGATCTATATATAACATGTTTATTGCAAATTTTGTTGAGATG
>SNQJ01S0154850.1:9543-22537 GCA_010110895.2 Picea sitchensis
AGAGTTCGACTTGGAGGTTAAACCGACCAAATTGGTAAAAGGACAAGGTTTAGCTAAACTTTTAGCTGAATCCAATTTCAGGGCTCTTGGGATAAACAGTTCTCAGGAGGAAGAAGGATGGATAGACGTGAATGAACTTGAGGACCAAATGGTCGAAAATAGGATCGAGGAGAAATTCACGTCGTCGAACTGCTACAAGGACATAGTAAAATACTTATTAACTTTGAAATGTCCTACTGACTTGCCTCCATCCAAATCTAGAACGTTAAAGCTGCATGCAGTTAAATACTATATTTCTGAAAAATGATTATACTTGAAAGACCCGCTTGGTTTCCTCTTGGTCTGCCTAGTTGAATAAAAAACAGAAGAAGTTATAAGTCAATTTCACGAAGGAGTCTATGGAGGACACCATGCTTGGAGAGCTACGGCATATAAAATCCTGAGGGGTGGTTATTACTGGCCTAAAATTTTCCCAAATATTAATTCTAAGGTGCGAGCCTGCAACCCTTGCCAATCCTTTATAGGAAAACATAAGCTACCAGCGATGCCATTAGTCCCAGTCAAGACATAAGCTCCTTTTCTGCAATGGGGACTTGACTTCATAGGTGAGATTAATCCTCATTCAAGTGCCCAACATAGATGGATTCTAACCGCTACAGACTATTTCACCAAATGGGTGGAAGCTATCCCAACAAGGAAGGCTATTGATTCAGTTGTTATAGATTTCTTAGAAGAGAATATCTTGTCTAGGTTTGGCTGTCCCAGAAAGATAGTCACAGACAACGCACAGGCTTTTAAATCTATGGCAATGGTTAGCTTTTTCCAGAAATATAATATTGTGCTGGGTCATTCTACAGCATACTATCCTCAGGGAAATGGTCTGGCAAAATATTCTAACAAGAGCTTAATCAATATAATCAAGAAATTTTTAAATGAAAATAAAAAATCTTGGCATTTGCATTTAAAATATGCTCTGTGGGCAAATCAGATAGGCACAAAGAAGTCTATCGGTACATCTCCCTTTCAAATGGTATATGGAACATATGTAGTGTTGCCCATAAATCTAGCACTTCCTGTGATGAAACTATGGCAAGACGAGAAGGAAGAACCAAACCCTCTCACAAGAAGGATAAATCAACTGATTGAAGTTCAGTAGCACAGGGTTGTAGTGGATGAAAAGTTGCAAAAGTACCAGGATGACATGAAGATATTATTTGATCGTAAAGCCAAGGACAGGAATTTTCTCCCCGGAGATCTGGTTTTGAAGTGAAATGCTTGAAAAGAAGATTCAGGAAAAAATGGTAAATTTGATCATATTTGGTATGGACCATTTAATGTAGCATCTTCTGAAGGAAAAAAATCACTTTTGCTTGAAAATTTGGATGGTAAGATCTTGAATGCCCCTATTAATGGGCATTTTTTAAAGCATTATATGGAATAGTTAATTTACAGAAAATTTCATTGTATATACCATCTTGTTTTTAATTTTTTGAAAATCCATTCTCATTTATTAAATAAAATAAAATAAAATAAAGTCCTAAAAGTTATTTTTGAAATCATAACCTAAGTTTTCTGGCTTACAGATTGTTGAGAATCTCCTTTTATACCCTCGATACTATCTTTCACGTTTTTCGGACTTTCTCATCAAAGTAGGAAAGATTATGTAATAACCTTTGAGATCAACAAATGATTAAATTCAGTAGGGTCAGTCTTCATAGTTCTTATTCTCTAACTAAAAGTGGTTATGTTTGGGTTGATTTTGACTCTCTTAAGTTTCTTAACAGTTTTTCTGAGGATTTAAGCTTGCTCAAAAGAAAACCCCTGAAAATAATCTTTCCCTTTTTCTCTACATACTGAGGAGTTTTGAAAGTTGAGAAAAATTGGTCTAGAATAATCAAAACAAGTTGAAAAACCTCTATTATAAGTTTTTACACAGATGACCACCCCTGATATTTTAAGTATCATTGATTTGCCCCGCTTCGTATGCACAAGCTAACTATAAGACAAATGGTGAAAATAAATTCATATTTTATTGCCCCCATCTAGTCCCACAGACGATGAAAGTAAATTAATTTAAATGATTTCCCTCGTCTAAATATGAAAGAAACAGATAACTTCACTGGGGTACTGAACAGGCCTGCTGGCAGTGAAGCAATATCTGAACATAAAATTAGCACTCGAAGCGGTGAAAGGAAATTCAGTAAAAAGGGACAGATAACTTCACCGGGGTACTGAACATGCCTGCTAACAGTGAAGCAATATCTGAGGTTTCTGTAAGGTTGTCATACTTATCTATAACTCTGTTCTAGTTATCATTTTTTCAAAACTGGATATTCGTCTTAAGTCAAAATAGAGCTCCCCAATTAAATTATAATTTTTGTTTCGATTGATGCAAGCTGAAATTTACAATAATCTGTTGGGTTTCCTAATATTGTTCTAATCATCTTAATACTAACTTAAATTTAGAATGGGAAGGAGAATATTATGAAGAAGATTACAACTAAGTTTCAAGCAAATAAGAAGTTTTGAAAAGTTTTTCTAAGGTTTTATAAAATCTCTCTCTTTCCTCTCCCTTAGCAGTTTAGTAATGATAAACCCTTGATACCATTTACCCAATGAAGGCACTGAAGTCTACATGTTCTCCTCATCCCACAGGGAGACGAGGTCCCCAGTTGGAGACTATGTTGAAACAAAGATTAAATTTTTTCAGCCTAAAGGCCTAGATTTTTGTTTTTAAGGTTTCGACTTTCCTCAAACAAGAATTTTGTCATTTCTATAATTCGCGATACCTTTTTTTGTTTACTTTTTAACGAACGGAAAATTTTTACAAAAATCTAAATTTTCCAACGCCCTTTGAAAAAATTATTTAAAACGAATTGTAATTTTGAAATTTGCGAGTTTTTAATTTAAATGTTAAAGGATTCGAGATTCAGGGTTTTCTGCAAACAAATGTTTAATGCAAATTGAATCACGAAACCCTGATTCCCGATTTCCCGATACATTTAAATCTTAATTAAAACATGATTTAGTTTAGTCTCTTCTAAGAAAGGTTCAAGGTTAACCTAATTGTGTCTCGATTTCAGGATTCATGGTTTTCTAAGAGCGCGTCTCTTGTCATCATGTTTCCCGAAATCCCGATTTCCAAAACCTCGATTCATAAATCACGTTAGATTAAAATAATTATGTTTTGGCCCTAATCATGATTATTCAGTTAATTAAGATAAGTTAAGTCCTGTTTAAAATAAACAAGCCATCGCGATTTCGGGAATCGGACTTCTTTGATAACATACATCTCGACATCAGGATTTTCGAAATCCCGATAGCGTCTAATCTCAATTAATTAATGTGATATAAAAAACGTTTAAATCTTAATCAAAACATCACGATTTCGCGATTTCGGCGATCGGGTTTTTTTGATGACATACCTTTCGACATCAAGACTTCTGAAACCTCGAAAAGTGATGTTTTCAGATTTAATCCATAATTAACACTAATAAATCCTCTTTCTAAAATAGGTTTAAAGTTAATCTTTCTTTAAGTGTTCATTAATGCTTCGTTGTCCAATTAAGTAAGTTTCTCTTTTTATTTGAAAAGCTGAGAACGCCTAAGTACAGACATTAAATTCATATCTCCAAAAATATCTTTTGCATTAAGAGCTTTAATTTCGTGATAGATGTACAAATCTCATTATTTTTAAGATATATTCAAAATAAACGTTCGAACGTCTGTTTTTTCATTTTAAAGCTGATATTATTCATCCACTTTCTGTGACAGGTTCTCAAGTCAAACACAGATATATGGCACCTAAAAAAGCACCTAAGAAAAACGAAGACCCACTGGAAGGTGATATTATCTCTGATACTACTCCACACGCCATACACTCCATCAAATCATGGACTCGAATTTCCGAATTGTTGGAGGACGAGCTAAAGTATGCTGACCCTGATTCCGAAAATCATCTCCGGGACATTGCTAAGTTTGAGCTTCATAAGGTTGTTGCACATCCGAGGCTGGTGGCATATATCGATATGATCGACTGAGCTCTAGATAAGGTAGATATCCCAACAAGAAGCATTCAGAATGAGCAAGGAGCTATCATCGGTTCATTCAGGCCTGAGCACATTCAAGTAATGTATAAACTCTCGCTGAATTATAAACACACCTTTAATGCTGAATTTTTAGCCGAGTTTCAGAGAAAGGAATGTATTGAGCCAGACCAGACATATCCCAACATGATTAAAGGTTGGGCGAGGTCTGAAGAAAATTTTAGGGCTGATACTCATGGGATTTATGCTACAGCCTCCTTAAATGAATATATGGTTTATATAGCCATGATGTTATGCAAACCTTTTGGGAGAAAAGATCCCTGTCACTTTCATGCAGATTGGGTACCCTTCTTAGAGGAAGTTTCAGAAGGAAATGGTTTTAACTGGCATAAAATTTTGTCAGATAACCTAATGCAAGAAATTTTAAATTACAAAGCAGCCAAGTCAAAGGGCCAACCAGTGTCTTTTAATATGTCTGCATATATTATGGATGTGATCTGTTTTGTGACTACCTTTCTATTAATGAATTGGAGTTGGAGTGTTTCCTGCCCAGAGCCCGTTCATAAATACCACTCAACCCTTTGGGAAGAAAATGCTAAACAAGCATTTTACGAGGTTTGTCATTTTTTCATTATTCCTATGCACAAATTATTTTTTGGATGCGAACCCCCTCGCATTTCTGATGAAGTCATAGAAAGTCTTAAATCAGTTGCTGACTAGTTTATTGAAGAAAAATTTTCCTATATTAGGGGTTATCTTTGTTCCATTCCTCCTCATGCACTCCCAAAATTCTTACCAGATAGATTGGTATGTAGAGAAGTGGCTCATCAGATAGCCAAGGGTGGTATTGGGTTGGAATTGAAAGCACTTCAGAAACAAGCATGGCCATCTTTCCCTGTTCATGTCGGGAAATTTCCTTTATCAAATTTAGGCCATTCTAAGGTAGAGGCCGAGTCTTTGGAAGAAGTGAAGCTAGTAAATATTGAACACAGAAAATATGACCCCTACCAAATAATAAGTAGGCATTACATACATTGTAATTTAAAGGCATATGAACATGAAGTTTTTGTTTATGATGATATATTTAAAGATTTTAGCTCCTATGCAGAAGTGTTGAACAAGTTTCAAGCCTTGACACCTGACTCATAGGCTGGGTTTGCATCTTTTCAAAGCCATAGGCGAAGCTACCTGCCTAAGATTTTACAGGGTGAAATTTCGACCTCATTGCCCGAACAGGAAGAATCCCCTCCAGGATATTGAAACTAATACTCAGGGTAAAGTAAATGACAAAGGTACGTTGAAGAATATTGAGATACCTTCTCAAGACGCAGAGGGTTCTCAAACAAAATAATCGAGAATGGATAAGGGAAAAGAACCAGAAACAATTGCAGAAATCATGAAGAATGTTCCAGAAAAGATAGGAGGAACAACTTCAAAAGAACTTGGTAGTCCTATCACCTCTTTAAATCCATTACAGTCTACTTTCAGAACCCCCCATGAAGGAGTTCTATATGTCAGTGATCTAGAGACGATTTCAAGAGATGAAATCCCCTCATCAAATTGTGAAGAGCAGTCTTGAAACAGGAAATTCATCCAAGAGGAGAAGGAACAATTAAGAAGCATAGAGTTATCATAGATGGAAAGAAACTTAAGGATGGAGAGTTCGCTACAGAATTAGCAAGTACAATGGGTGCTATAGCATCAACTAATATGTATTATGTGGGAAATTTAACAACTATGCTTGAACATAAGGACCAAACAATAATCCAGCTGCAAGATAGACTAAAGAAAATGAAAGAAATATTAGTTGGGGAATACAAAAGGGTCTAGAACAAGCTAGACTTAAGGATATGCAAGAAATCCAGAAATTGAATAAAGACTTGGATGAGGAAAAACACTTAATACAGGTCACACAGGAACAGGTTCCAAAGCTGGGAGAAGAAAACAAAAATTTGCAAGATAAGATTATATCTATTGCTAACCAGGTAGTAGAACTTGAAAATTTTAGGACACAGGCATTAGAAATATATGTAAGAATAGAGGAGGAACAACAGAAAGTGTTCTCGAATCTGGAAGTAATCCAGAATTATTTTCAAGAATCAAATAAGTCTTTGTAGAATGTGTTCCAGAAATAAAGGGAGGTGAAAGCAGCTAGGACAACTTTTCAGAAAGAAGTGGCTTCCTCATCAAAGGAATAAATTGGAAAGACTCAGAAATTATCTATTTTTGAATAGGTTAAAGGAAATATAATGATTAAAGTGTGGGAATCAAAATTGGCTAAATATAAACAAATCACAAGAGAAGTGAATGAAGATTGTCAAGGAATCTTCGATCTCTTTGAAAGAGATTCATTGGATATCAAAACAGATGGTTGTTCTGGATTGTTAGGTGAAGTCAATATTGCCAAGCACTAGCTGAGGTTTAGAGAAGAGCTGGANTGTTAAATTCACAGAAAGGATGATAGAAAGTCGGTTGCCCGAATTGCAAAGTTGATTTTTCTCATTTGAAGTTAATGAGATACCCGATGCTCCCAGGATCTTTGTGAATTTTTTAGAGAAATGAATTCAGTGTATTAGTGCGGAAAAGGGAAGTTCGTCAACGCAAGCTTAAAAAACTTTAAATTGTTTTTATTATTAGAATTTTAAAAGAAATTGTAAACGGTTGACATTATTTTTATGTAACTGAAATATTAGGAAGTTGGTTAGTCACCAATGAGAAACTTTCATGAAAATGTATAAATATAATTTCAAAAGGCTGAGAACGGGCTTCAGAAATTTTGGAGAGAGCCATTTTGCAATATCAGTTTTGAAATACATCAGAATATAGATCACAAACGAGATTCTGGTTCCTTTAAATTTGTAACTATGTGTCTTCACCCTGTTTATTAAACTTTGTTGAAATTTTCCTTTCAATGTTCTTCTAACGAGTAATCAGTTTGAAGTTATATACATCATTGTTTTATATTTCAGGTTGGTTTGGATGTTAAATGGTTTAGAGTCTTTCCTCTGAAATTGCTTTAGTAATTTTAAGACCTGTAAAACTTTTGTTCCTTAATACTTAACTCTGTTAGAAACCTTGTTTTTTATTTCATCATTGTCTATTGAAATATGAGATTCTTTCTTGATTAAAGCCTCATATTTCTCTGTAGTGTTTATTTGTTATTTTATGATTCTCGAAATTCTTACAAATCCAGGAAACGACCTTGAAAGTGTTTACATTACTATTTTAAATTTTAAAATTGTTTTTATTTTTCTCATCTCTGGAAAATTTGAAGTAACAAATTGATTGAAATCCTTTAACAAAAAAATAAAGTTTTATCATCCATGATTGTCCGTAGTAGTAGACAACCCAACGTAGAACCAGGCCTTCAGGATCAAACCAACATTTCCCTGAGTTTAATTAATACTATTTTACAAACAACAACTAACTGGGTTGAGTTAGAAAGATCATGGGCTGCTATTGAGCAAGACATTAGCATCCAAGAACAACAGAAAGCAAGACAGACACAGTTGAGAAACTGAATCTTCTCTAATCTTTCTTTGATTCCTTATTCCTAAATCATTTCTTTAAATCGTTTATGGATGCCTTGACGATATGTTTTATAGCCTTAAAACATAAACTCAGGAACAACATCTTTTTGGTGCTATTGTCGGGGAACGAAGAAACGAATCTTTTCCATGGGAAGAACAACATTGACATTTTTTGTTGTTGATAGTGAACAAGAACATAAAACCTTCTAAGGCTATTATTTTTCACTTGGCGACTCCACAATAATTAAACTGGCTAGTAGCCGAAAGAACACCAGAAAAAACCCGGATAGCAAACAAACATCGCCAGTCTCTGATATGGAAAAAAAATTTAAATCTAGAAAATCACTTAAACAAGTCTTTTTGTCCACATATACTATACATCAACCTGACTTTACGCAATCACACTCATCGGAAAGTCTTGAAAGATCACTTCCACTTCCCCCCTCATTTGATACTTTCTCATTTCCTCAAGTTTCTTCTCCATATTTATGAGAATCTTCTCCTCACACCGTCAAAACTTCAGTCCCAAATATAACCATGGCTGCACAAGGAGGTGCTAGAGCTGGAGGTGGTCAAGTACCACTTCTCAGGATTTTATTTAAAGTGGCTACTAGATATGCTCCCCTTGTTCTTCCTATTCCTCTTCATGATCTCCCCGAGAATTATATGAAAATCCTTCCGAAATTTACAGGGGAGGGTGATTTGACAGCCCAAGAAAATATAAACTTTTTTGATCAATTTGCTGACATACTCGGAATAGAACATGAAGATGCTTATTCTAGACTACTTGTTCAAACTTTCGAAGGACAGGTGAGGACCTGGTTCCGATCCTTAGCAGCTAGATCTTTAAGATCCTATGAAGAACTTGAAAGTGAATTTATTAGACAATGGGGAAAGAGGAAGGATCACCTCTACTACTTAACTGAATTCGGAGCCCTCAGAAAGAAAAACTCTGAGTCAGTTCTAGAATTCACACAGAGTTTCAATAAGTTTTATAATAAAATTCCAGTTGAAGTTAAACCTTCACAACCTGCAACAAAAGTGACTTTTGCTGGCACTTTTGACCCCAACTTTGCTTTATTATTGAGAGAAAGGAGATCAACGGATCTCACCAAAATGCAGGATGATGCACTTGAAATTGAATCAAATATGATGGCATCAGGGAAACTTAAAGAAAAGACTGAAACTGGAAACAAGGAAAATAAAAAATTTAAAGAGCAAGGTGGACCTTTAGGGTCAGGAAAATCCTCGGGAGATATAATAGACGAGATGGCTAGAGTCATTCTAGAACTTTCAAACAAGATCTCGAAAATGGAACTAGAGAAATCGAAAAGAGATAATTTCCCCCGAAAAGATTTTCGAAGAAATCCTAAACCTCAAGGACCACAGAAAATAATTAAAAATGAAGATCAAAAAATTCAAACACCTTTTAAAAGTGAAAACTACATCGGAGAGGAAGATTTAGGATATTTTGAAGAAATCGATGAAGATATTAGTAACCTTGGCGATGATAACAAATCCCCTTATTTATCAAGATAGGATTACGAAGCATATTTAAGTAAAGAAAGTACATCGAAAGAACAAGTTAGCAATAATATGACTGATGATTTCAAATATCAAAATGTTGCAGATGATATTATTACTGAATTACAGGGAAAATATAATTTGAGACCAAGAAATAAAAATCTCCCAAATGTTCCGACAAAAAAGAGTTTGCCGAGAAATGAAACCGATGAGGTAACTCCAAAATTTGTAGATAAACAGTCTGCAAAAAGAAACACAACTGATACACAACCTGTAAAGTTAGAACTAGTAGGAACACTCCCTGTGAAGACAGAAGCTCCTATAAAAGAAAACAAGGTCGCATCTCAGCGTAAAGCTGAGAAGAAAGGTATGGAAGCCCCAAACATAGAAAATGACAATGTTCTAGGAAAGTTTAATTTGGAAAATGAAATAAATAAAATCAAAATTCCTATTCCCCTTGTTGAGTTAGCTAAAAATCCCGTATACAGAAAACAAATTGCCAAAATGATTAATTTTTACAAAGATGAAAACCAGGCCGACGCTATTAACTTAGATGATGATAATCCTATCTTAGTTTTCGGTCCACACGTCGAAGGTGCAAGAGATACAGTGGCTCCTTTTTATATTACATTAACCCTGTTTGACCACCTTCTCCATAACTGTATGTTGGATTCCGGAGCTTCCCACAATGTTATGCCAAAGGCAATAATGGAAAAACTTGGTCTCAAAATCACAAGACCCTATAGTGATTTATATTCTTTCGATTCAAGGAAAGTAAAATGCATAGGTATGATTAAATACCTAGTTGTAGGTTTGGCTCAAATACCTGCTAAAAGTATTCGTATGGATGTAGTAGTCGCTGACATTCCCCCAAAGTATGGTATGCTATTATCTAGATCATGGGGCACCAAGCTTGGAGGATCTCTCCAACTAGATATGACATATGCTACAATCCCAGTTTTCGAAGGCCAATTCACTCGTCTTTACAGGGAGACTAGGTTGGCATTTACTGTAGGTGACCCGAATAACCCCAACAATCACCCAGTTTATATTTCCGACCAAGATTTAGGAAATTGTATATTATCTTTAGATGACGATTTTGAAGTAGATGTAGATGATAAATGTATAGAAGAAAAAAATGAAAAAAAAGAAATAGAGAAAAATGTATATAGTATTGGAGTATGGAAAATGTATTTTGATGGTGCTTCCTCCTATCTTGGAGCCGATGCAGAAGCACTTCTTATGGCTCCTGATGATCAATTTTTTATTCCTTTTTCATATAGGCTCCAGTGGAATGTAGATTGTACAAACAATGTATGCGAATATGCAGCTTTAGTGCTAGGATTAGAATCTGCTAGAAGGATGAAAATTAACAAGATCGAAGTCTTTGGTGATGCAGAGTTAATTATAAAACAGGTAAATCGAAAGTATCAGGCTAAGCATCCTAGATTACGATCCTATAGGAATTGTGTCTAGGATTTAATCGAGAACTTCTTTACAGATGTGAATTTTCATTTTGTCCCAAGATCTGAGAATCAACAGGCTGATACTTTAGCCAAAGCTGCATCAATTTTTACACCCCTGACTGCTTTTAATTTAAAATATCATATACAAATGAGACATCGCCCTTCAATACCAAATAACATACAACATTGGTAGGTTTTTGAATACGATGAGTAGCTTCGGAAGTTTCTAGAATCTTTAGATGAATTTGCAGAAATGCATATCGATCAAGAAAATCAAAATGATTCTATTTGGATCATGCAAGAAGTGGAGGATTCTAAGGAATTTCATGATAAAATTGTAAACCACCGAATGCTTGTTCTCAAGAACAACCAAATCCCCAATTGTCTAATCCCTTTGGAAAGACTTTTTAATAAAGATGATATCCCCTCTAAAACTACTCTACAACCCCAACCAGAGGAGGTTGAAGATTGTAATATAGGAACCGAAGATAACCCCTGAATGGTTAAACTATCCAAATATTTATCAATAGAAAACAAGAATAAATACACGGAGTTGTTAAGAAAATATAAATATGTTTTCGCATGGTCATATGAAGAATTGAAAACATATGACACTTCAGTGATTGAACATAAAATACCTCTCAAACCAGGTGTCAAACCTTTTAAACAAAAACCCTGACAATTTAACCCTATTTTATTACCTGTTATAGAACGAGAAGTTAAAAAACTTCTTGACGCTAAGATAATTGTACCTCTAATATATTTTTATTGGGTAGCTAATCAGGTCCCAATTAGAAAGAAAAATGGGGAAATCAGATTATGTGTTGATTTCAGGAATCTTAATAAATCCTATCTCAAAGATAATTATCCTCTACCTAAAATGGACCATGTTCTTGAAAAAGTAGTAGGGGATAATAGAATGTCCATGATTGATGGATTTTCAGGTTATAATCAGATTGTCGTCAATGATCTTGATAAAGAAAAAACCACATTCACTACTCCTTGGGGCACATTTATGTACAATAAAATGTCGTTTGGACTAATGAATGCAGGAGCTACTTTTCAACGTGCAATGGATATTGATTTCGGCGGCGAACGGGACAAGTTTGTAGTCATCTATTTGGATGATCTTACTGTTTTTTCTAAATCGGATGAAGACCATATGATTCATCTCAAACAAACATTTGACAAATGCCGCAGGTTTGGTCTATCCTTAAATCCTAAAAAAATCTCATTTCGCTATGCAAGAAGGCAAGTTGTTGGGTCATATCGTATCCCGAAATGGAATCAGGATTGGTCCTAAAAGAGTAGAGTCTATAGACACAATAGCTATTCCTAGGAATGTGAAAGAAATTCAATCATTTTTAGGAAAAATAAATTTCTTGAGAAGATTTATTCCTAACTTCGCTGAAATTGTTAAATTGATTATAGATATGCTCAGAAAAAACAGTGAAGTAAAATGGACAGCAGAAGCTAAAGAATCCTTTTCCCATATTAAGAAGGTTATAAGTGAGGCACCAGTTCTAGCGAGCCTAGATTATCTCAAAGATTTTCTTATTTTTTCATTTTCCTCAGAACACACGCTTACTGCTGTACTCCTTCAGAAGAATGAAGAAGGTTTCGAGCAACCAATAGCCTTCTTTAGCAAAAGTCTCCGAGATGTTGAACTCAAATATAATATAATGGAAAAGCAAGCGTATGCCATGGTAAAGGAATTGAAATATTTCAGAACTTATGTTTTACATTCTAAGGTGATTGCATATGTACCCACTAGTGCTATAAAAGATATCTTGGTTCAAGCAGACAGTGATGGTAAAACAGGAAGATGGATTGCAAAGTTCAAGAGTTCGACTTGGAGGTTAAACCGACCAAATTGGTAAAAGGAAAAGGTTTAGCTAAACTTTTAGCTGAATCCAATTTCAGGGCTCTTGGGATAAACAATTCTCAGGAGGAAGAAGGATGGATAGACGTGAATGAACTTGAGGAACAAATGGTCGAAAACATGATCGAGGAGAAATGTGCATCGTCGAATTGCTACAAGGACATAGTAACATACTTATTAACTTTGAAATGTCCTCCTGACTTGTCTCCATCCAAAGCTAGAACGTTGAAGCTGCATGCAGTTAATGTTGGACAACTGAGAGGGGGGGGTGAATCAGTTGTTACCATGCTTAAACAATTTATGCTTCTTTTAAACTCTTTGTTGATACACTAAATGATAATCACAATAATGCAGGGAAATAAACAATGGCAAATTCAACATCAGTTACACATATGAGAAACACAGAGACAGATATTTCTTGAGGAAACCCATACAGGGTAAAAACCTCTTTTTCTTTATATGATAAGTAATAGTTACATTATTTACATTATCATACATATGAGCGCCAACTCATAATGAGGCTGCAACCTCTGTTTTGCAAGCTAC
>SNQJ01S0154852.1:0-19206 GCA_010110895.2 Picea sitchensis
CATGATCAATCCACAAAAGGGGATTGATCTAATCAATAATAAATATATTTTATCTTTATCCACAAAAGGGGATAAGAATATTCTTTGCAGTTACACAATATTTTAACACTCCCTCTTAACAAGATGGATATTCTTTATCTTTTTGACAGGTCACCGGATGTAAACATCAACTAGGCAGCAGCATCCACTGGATAACATCATCAACTGGGCAACATCATCAACTGGGTAAAATCATCAACTGGATAACATCATCAACTTGATAACATCATCAACTGCGTAACATCATCAACTGGATAACAAGAGGCATCAATATAATCCACTTGGTCATCTGGCATCATGATCACTCACTGGCATATCTATAAATCATCGGAAGTTTTGTTCTCTTTATCTTCGCGCAGAAGATACTCTTTCTTTCTTTCATCTTCACGCAGAAGATACTTCTTCCTTATCTTCACACAGAAAGAAAGAGGCGCTGGCCTAGATGAGTGAGCTGAGTGTGTGTCTAAATGAGGCGCTGGCCTCTCTTATTTCTACAATTTGGCAGGTGTGAACATAAGTGTCTTTTCATTGGCAGGGCTGACTTCTCATTCTGCCTATTACAATTAGGGTTTGACCAATCCGCAAAAGGGGATTTGATCAATTACAATGCCCGACATGATCAATACACAAAAGGGGATTGATCTAATCAATAATAAATATATTTTATCTTTATCCACAAAAGGGAATAAGAATATTCTTTGCAGTTACACAATATTTTAACAGAAAGCTCCTTTCTTAGTCAGATCGGTCAAGGGTGCACAAAGTTGGGAGAACCCCTTGACGAATCTCTTGTAATAGTTGCAAATACCAAGAAATCCCCTCAACTCTGTAAGAGTTTTAGGTGTGGGCCACTCAACTATCGCTTGGATCTTCTCCTGATGTACCTGTACTCCTTTAACTCCAATGATGTGTCCCAAGTAGAGGACCTTTGTCATCCCAAATTCACATTTGGATTCCTTGGCATACAAGGATTGGCCCTCCATGATAGTTAAGATCTGTTCCACATGCTGAAGATGTTCCTCCCAAGTCTTGCTATAGATTAGCAAGTCATCAAAAAACACAAGAAGATGCTTCCTCGACTGCTTGTTGAAGACGTGGTTCATACATGACAGAAATGTGGCGGGTACATTGGTCAATCCAAATGGCATCACTAAGAATTCATAGTGGTCGTAGTGACACCTGAAGGCCGTCTTGGGAATGTCCTCCCTAATTTTGATTTGATGGTAACCAAAGCGCAAGTCAATCTTTGTGAAGTAAACAGCTCCATGAAGCTCGTCCAATAGTTCATCAATCCTCGGAATGGGATACCTGTTTTTCATAGTCTTCTTGTTTAGTGCCCTGAAGTCGATGCACATGCGCATGGTTCCATCCTTCTTCTTGACCAGTACCACTGAAGAGGCAAACGGGCTGGAACTTAGTCTAATGTGACCCATATCTAAGAGTTCTTTGATGGCCTTCTCTATCTCATCCCTGTACTTCTTTGGGCGTCTGTAGGGCATGGTGATGACTAGCTTTGCCCCCTCTTTCAACTCAATGATATGCTCAAATCCCCTATTCGGTGGCACTCCTGGTGGAATGGATCCAAACACCTTACTGTGTTTGTCAATGATCCTATGGATCTTTGGTGCATAGTGAATCTTCCCCCTTTTGTCCACACGTGCCAAAATCTTGCACTCGGCAACATATACAATCTCCTCTCTCAGGAAAATGGTCTCCATACGCTTTGTTGTGACTACACTGGTTGTGTTTCCTAGCATGCCTCTGAGGACTACGTTTCTACCACTCTCCTCTGTGAAATACATCTCCATGGTCTTGTAGTTGGTGGTGATAGGCCCCAACATACTAAGCCATTGTACTCCAAGGATTATATTTGTATCAGGGAGGTCCATCACATAAAAGTCCTGTGTTAAATCATGCCTACCCAGTGTAAGCTTCATCCCTGGAATGTACCTGTTACAAGGCATGGTGCTTCCTCCTGCTGCCTCCACCTTGAATCCTTCAAACTCAACTGTGGGTATATGCCTCCTCTGTAGCAACGCTGAGTCAATGAAGTTGTGAGAAGCACCCCCATCAATGAGTACTGAAACCTTTTGCCCCTGCAATACTCCTCTCATCCTGAAGGTGTTGTACTTGGGTACCCCACTGATGGATGCCATTGTAGCCTTCTCCTTTGTTGCACTGTCGTGACCTATAGCCTCCTCTTCTGCAGTTTCGATGGTGTCTGCCTCTATGTTCTGGATGTGGCCGAAATCCTCATCCTCTTCATTGTCAAATGTCACCTCAATGTAATGAACCTGGCCACAGCCCATACACTTGTGGGATGGATTCCACGGCTCTTTGCATGTGTAGCATAGTTGTTTTCTTCTTAGTTCTCTTCTAGTGTTCTCATCCATCCTACCTCTTCCCCTGTCAAATCCCCTTGGGTCTCTTCCTCCTAGATTAATTGGAGGTCTTTGGTCTCTCCCTCCGGTGTTTAGAGGTGGTCTAGGCACAAATTTCAGTTTTGCAGCTGGGCCTAGATCTCTCATCCTCCATATAGCATCCTGCAAGTTGCTAGGCTTAAAAGCCTCAACCCAACCCTTGAAGGGTTCCATCAAACCCTCAGTGAAGAGCATCATGAGTCTAGATTGTAACACATCCTGTACCATGACTACTAGCCTCTGGAACTCCTCAATATACACCCTTCGATGCTCCTGTCTGTCTGAGTTGTGTGAGTTCCCTGAAATGTAGTTCTAGATCCCCCTGGTCAAACCTGTCAATGAGCCTCTGAGTAAACTCTGTGTATGCCACTATCTGATTGTGGCCAAGTGTGGTCAACCCATGGTACCACCAGTCATGAGCTTTGCCATCCAAGTACATGGTGGCAAACTTGATGGCATCCATCTCCCTCATAGGGTTAAGTTGCAGGTAAGTGTCTAATTTATGTACCCACGCCTGTGCAATCATCTTGGCCGAACCATCAAAGTAGGGGATCTCCATCTTCCCAGCCCTGCGCTCAAGCTCATAATTGTTCCTGTGGTATGGTCTGGGCTTGCTTCTGAAATTTAATCCACAGAACTGATCTAAAGTGATCTGCCTCTGAACCGGTATGCTTAATGAGTTGTACTCCTTGACATATTGATCAAACTGATCCTCAAACTCATCTGAGTGGTCGGACTGTGTTGGTTCATCTGGAAATGAGAGCAAGTATGGTCTAGGAGTGGTCCTGCTACCTGTTTGTCCCTATGGTGCTCCCCCTCCATGGCTTCCCTCCGAATGATGATAGAGAACATGTTCCTGCTAATATTTGTTCCCTCCATGAGATCCACTAACTTCCTTATTGGCATAAGATTATGGGCCTTTCCCCTTATGAGTCATCTCCAACAAGATTTGTGTTATCTTTGTTTGGTTCTCATCTACCTTCCTAAAGGTCTCTGATATTTCGGCCTGTCCCCTACGGTTTGCCTCCTGGCTTTCCTGTAAGTATGTAACCAATGTACTCTCGGTCTGGAGTATGGATTTACGTAGTTCCTGTGTCAAGGTTGCTAAGCCCTGTGGCTCACTGTCCTCACCTGAACCTTCCATATCGGCCTCTGCCTCACTTGTCTGTTTCCTCCTTCTGCCCATATAAATGCCACTGAACTTCTACATGCACTAATCCTCACAGGATGGGAGGATCAGAGCTCTGATACCACTGTAATGTTCCTAGGCCAATTTTTTTTTGCTTGGAACACTAACCAGCCACTAATTTACTTGTTGTATGTGTGTGTTTGCAAGTTGGCCTCTTAAGTTTCGGCCTTAGGGTTTATATTCAGTTATTAAGCACAGATCTGAAGATATACTCAATGGAAATACAAGATCTAACCAGTACACAAGATATGGAACCAAATAGCATAGATATGACCTTTATTATTATGAAAAGCAAGAACCTGATACAAAGAGGATGCAGATTTGGAATAACATCAGATGGCTCCAATAGATAATAGATAAGCGGCTACAAAATGCTTCGGATAAGAAATGCAAGCCTCCAAAGGCTGGATATACAATGAAGAACGATGCAAGAAGAACCAAGGTCAAGTCCAAACCCACCTGGCTGATGGCACGCCCTGCTGCAGAGCTAAGGAGACCACTGTTTCGGCCCAACTGAAGGAGATCTCCAAATAGTACCAACTCCACAGAAAGGTAGATCGGGGCCAGTAGAAGCCCTCCCTGAAGTATCAAGTCAAGATGCCAAGATCTACCCCTCCAAACTGCGGAAACCCTAATCAAGGTTGCGCCCTCCTGAATACTGTCAAGCTCAATATTTCATCCCTGATAGAGGAAGCCTCCAAATACACTGAAACTCTCTAGAAAGGTAGATCGGGCCACCACAAGCCACTAGGAGAAGTCTCGGGGTCAGATCTGAGGTGTAACCCCTCCAAACTAAGCAGATCTGAATCACAGTTGCGCCTTCCTACTCTCATTAACGTCCCAAAGCTCCAGATAATAATCTGGCAAGAGTAACCCTCACAAAATACTCCAAATCTAATGAACAAGGCCCTGCAAGTAATACCCAGGTGCTAGAATGTCAATAGACACTGTCAATAAGTTGGATCGAACTCCTCTCCAAGGAATGATGCGCCCCCTACTGGAAAACCCTCAAGGGTATGGCCTGCTGCCCTCCTGAATAGATGATGGTACCTGTGAATACTATAGAATGGTGTGGGTGGAGTATTTCATCCCCGAGACCAAGCTTGGAACAAGGTGAGTGGAATCTTTCACCACTGAGTTGTTCTCTAGGGTTTATATTCTCAAAACCCTCAAACTGTGTGCTCAAGAGCCCAATAGACAAATGCAATATGATCCAAGATGAAATGAGAGGTGCACCCTAGGCTTTCCTTTATACTTCTTTCTATTCTTCTGTTGAGTTAAGTTAACCCTGAGGTTCAACTCCTAACTCAACCTCAAGCGCTCTAATCCTCTAGTGAGTTACTTTTTACCTTTTCAAGTCAACTTCAAAATATAGCATTGCGTTAGCTGACTTTTCCCCATGCTGCATGAGACTATGGTCTAGTGGGGATGACTAGACCACTAAGTCTCTCCAAACCTCTTCATCAAGAGGTGGGGGACATTACAGGACAGCAATGGCAAGTGACGACCTCCATGAGCTCAAAAAGATATTGTGCAGACATGAGGATGTTAACTAGGCCAACAACAGCGCCATTTTGGCTCTTTCCTCCAAGCTAGCAGAATTGGAGCACTCCTGTGCAACTCAAAGTGTCAACCATATGAGCCTTCTCCTCACACAAAAGTACCAGATTGATGCTTTGGAAGCAGAATGTGGCAGGTTGTGTGTATTAGTTGCATCGCAACAGATGGAGAACCTCTCCTTGGCATCAAATAACCAAGGAACTCAAAGCTCTGTTCATGGAGAGGGAATTGAGGCAGAGCGGGGTTTCAAAATCCGGTACCAATGGCATTGAAGGCACATGCAACCAGTACACTGGCAAGGAGCAGGAAGATCAGGGCAGCGTGCAAGTTTAATACAGTATGAATGTTTTTTAGAGTTAGATGTATTTTGGGTCAGTTTTTTAGGCAAGCAACTTGTAGGAACACTTGGAACTCTTGTCTAGTGTATCTTTTTTTGTCTATAGATCTAAATATAGAAATGTGCTATGTATGGAGAAGTCCAAAAACAGTAAATGTACTCGCTGCTAGCCTCGGCACAGCAAAGTTTTATATATATTAATACAAATTCAGTTCTGGTTGAAAAAATAACACTGAAAATCCAGATCAAAATAGAATTCCATATGCAAGGAAAAGACACAATATAGAATAATCAACACCCTTTCTGCCCTTGATATAAATATTAGAAATTAAGCTAGTTAAAGGTCTCTTACTAAATACAACTTCTAATGGCAAAGGGCAAGGTATTGAAGTTTGAACAAGCAACAATAATACCGGTTTACAAAACTTATCTTTACGAAAGCCTTGAGCATGAAAGCCTCAATTTGTTGAATCACAGGCTGCATTAATGAGAGTCAATTAGTTGTCAGCCTTTTGTTGCTCTCGCTTATTGCAATTTTGTTTTTCTTCACCTAAGCAAGGTCCCAACCTTTTGCTTAGAAATTTATTAAAATGTGTATGAGCCCCTATGTAACAGCAACTAAATTTCTAACTACACAACTTGCAAATGACTTTAACTAGCCCTTCTCACCCCTTTGTATCCTTTTCTCTCTTACATCATTTCCATAGTGGCTAGTTTGGCATAATTGGTGATGGACAAATAAAAATATGAAATAAGTGACGAAATCTCCTAACAAAAAACCCTCTCAATAAATGCAAATGGAAAATGCATTGTCCAAAAATTTGATATGCAAAAAACATACTTCTTCCTATTTATTGCCACACAATAACTGAAATAGCCCTACATGTCATAATAAAAATATAAAATAAGTGGAGAAATCTCCTAACAAAAAACCCTCCCAACAACTGCCAGTAAGCACAAAATGCAAATGGCAAATGCATTGTCCAAAAATTTTATATGCAAAAAAGCATAGTTTTTCCTATTTCTTTGCTACACAACAACTGAAACGTGTAATATGTGTTGTTTGAAAATTGGAATATATGATTTATTGTGAAACCGCTAAAGAAATTTATGTTTTTTAATTGGAAAATGTTGCATATATTACATTATGAATCAACATACATATAGATTACATTTGTTACATCCAAGGGCCAGAGAGTGGTCAGACAAGGAGAACCCTACCTATATAGGCAAGGAGAGCCAACATATCCACTTTGGCCTTGACTTGGAGACAATCTACATCTTTTCTCAAAATAGCAACCCTGGTGGAAAGCTAAATACCCATATCTGATCTAAATAGTAAATACATCAACTTCTTCAATATTAAACAAAGTTTTGAGTTCATGAAAAGTAGCCCTACAACACCATTTCCATAAGACATGAATGTTTGTCAAGCAAATCACACATCCCATAGAGCCCTACCTGCATGTTGAATCATCCATCCATTTGTCCCCAAACCAATGTTGCTAGAGCATAGGGCGAAGCGGGAACAAGAGTTCAAGTGTTGGGATTCGGGAACGCCATTTCCCAAAAAAAACCGGGAGTAAGAGTGTTTTGGGAGCATTTTATATAATTTATTTAGATATTATAATGCATATATATTAAAAGAACATGTAGAATGCTAAATTAGTTGTAGAAAATATGAAAGCATCCATAGTTGTGCTACTTATAGATGAATACAACATTATTATAAAGTTAGAAATGTCATCCATAGTAGATTAATGTTTAATCATTTCAGCATCAACCATCTAGCAGTTATAAACTTACAAATTTTTAAACCATAATCATATAATAGGAAGTAAACCATAAATTTATGGAATAAAATAGGCTATCCGCCAACATAACCAAAGAGTTATATTTAAAAATAGGCCATCTGCTTAAGTTATAGTTTAATTGAGGATTGAAGACTGAAACACTAAACTTAGTTGAAGTCTATGACAAATAAAGCAATGATAAAGAGAAACAATCCTCTGGATTGATGTCCCAAGTCTTCTATGCTTTATCCATGTTTAACTCCTGAGTCCTCGCTTTAATGGGATGACAATCGCCAAGTTGCAATGCACATAAACCAAGCTCTCTAACCATTTACATTCAATTTGTTTCTTCCAATGCTGAGAATGAAATTGTAGGTGCTCCAATACCTCTTTCTGAAAAAGTGTTCACAACCTGTGAAAGCAAACGTGCTGCCCAACGCTGTAGCTGTGGCACAGTACCACCATACATATTCCACCACTTGAGAGAAGAAATTTTCTCTCAATCTCTCTTTGGATGGACAAGACCAATGGTATGGTTGCAACTGATGTAGGGGCTTAATTGTTGTCATATGGTATCACACTCCTCATCAAGGACCAATTTGTCTAATGCTTTCATATAACCAGCTTGCACCTTTGAATCATGGTGTGGTTTTCTCTTCACCTAGCCACTTGGTTCTAGTGCTTACAACCATCATATTTTGGTGTAAGCACATATGATAAAGCATGTAGTGGAATATTTAGCTTTTCCCATCATTTGACCACGTCTATAAGAATATGATTATGCATGTTCATATCTCTAGGCTCAATAATGTCCTTAATCCAGCCTAGCATGGTGTCCATCTACTCATACACTATAATATTCCTAGGGTTTCTAGGGAATTAAGTCAGCTGAGAGCTAGGTTAATTATGCAAATTTCCGCACAATAAATTCACCATAAACAGCGAGCAATTGTATCCAACCAATTTAGGAACAGAATAAATACCAATGCACAGTAATAACAGCAGAAGAATGGTATCCAAAACCAGCAGTAAAGCAGTATCCAAACAGTATCCAAAATCAGCAGAAAACCCTCACAGAGGTTGCTGTCCCAACACAGCAAGAGTACTAATGACCATACGGAGATAAGTACTGTCTTCAGCAGTTACTTAGACAATTTACTAATCCAAACACCAGATTATGAGAGCTGCTAGACAACAGAAAATCCTAACCATAAACCGTGAACCTGAGACAATGATGACGGCCTTGATACTTCTGTTCCTATGCCAGATCGACCTTCCCAGCTGCAAAACTAGGGGTCTGTTCCTCCCTAGTCTCCTTCCGCTTCTCCTGCCAGCACCTTGTGTATCTTCGGTCTGTAGATTAGGGCCTAACCCCCCCCCCCCCNACATCGTCTCCTCGGAACTGCAGATTTGGGGCACGGCCCCTCTTCTTGACCTTTTCCACCTTCTGCGGCAGCTCCAGACAGCTGTAGCAACCCTCGGCCTGTTTGGTAGTGACAGTTAATCTTCCTCGGCTCAGCAACAGAGTTCGACCCCTCCCTTTTTGGCACAGCTTACAGCCTTGAAACCTCCACAAAGTAGCTCCTGATGCAAGGCTGAGCTAGGATGAGACTAGCCCACCGAAACTCAGCAACAAAGGGGGTTAAACAACCCTCAATAAGACCTGAGGCAGCCGCCTCCCAAGTCCAAGACAGAAATACCTTAATCCCAAATCGTGTATTTTCAAATGAGCCTCCATCTCCTTATATAGATCTTGTATTTTGCTTGCTTCCTTGTTTTAGGTGGCTTACCCCTCAAGCTAAGGTCTTTTTACCCTTTTCTTCACCCAATGGTAGCTTCTCCCTTAAGTTAGGGTCTTTTACCCCCTTGCTTTTGCCCCATGAACACATTTAGACCAGCCGCTTTCCTCTAAGCCCCCTAAGCCACTATGTCCCTCCTCCAGTGGGATCAAAGGGGAGGGGACATGACATACACATCCTAATTGACTCGCTGATTTGAATCTACAAATTAAATCGTGTTATAGATTGACTCAATGAATTACAAAACACACCTAACCTATGACCAAAACTGACCATCAAAATGGAATACTTCACTGCATTAACACCATCTCTATTAGTAACCTAGTCATCTGATACATCAAGCATCACCATACCAGCCAAAGCATAAATTACCTTCAATAGGCACCTGAAGGTGAGGAAATATCTACCAAACCTAGTCTTTGCAATCTTCAGTCGCTACAACTTATAGAGTAAAGGCCATAAATGTAGTGGATCCTTGTATGCCCAGTGATTAATTTGATCAGTTTCTTCCCCCTCTTGCACAAGTCATTAATCCATCCACACTCTTTATGCTTAACAACATCATGCATCAAAAGGTTTAATGTGTGCACCAAACACCAAAACCAAAAGATGTAAGGATGCACCTGCTCAACGATTAGATACATTATCAATAATAACTGTAATCACATTAGACGGAGCAACGTCATTAATGGTTTTCAATAGGAGGTCTGAAATCTTTTCAGCAGATGCAGTAATTGATGAGGAGTCATGTGCTACAAGAAACACTACATCACTAGCTGACACACCAAGAACATATATCAAAAGTTGGTTTCTAACATTTGTTTGATCACCAAATACAATGGATACTGCTATCCATTAGATGGATTTTGGCTCTTTCCCTATCAAGTAACGCAATTCTAACATTCTCATACCTAGGGCTCTTGTATCCTTTAGGAGACTTCTTGATGGCTGCAACCGGTAATGTCCCCACTTCGGGACATCATTATATTACAAAGTGTTATGATGACCAGAGTAGCAAGATGGAGGTTACAGCGAGTATAGGGGCTATTGAGGGGTTTTTTGGGGTCCGACTTGCATCACTCATCTTATTTCATCATCATGATCCATTCCGCACAGGTTGGCTTTGGTTCCGTTGCATTCCGACGATTTCCGTAATTTTGAATTATTTTGGGCTATATGTTAATTAAATTCACTAAGGAGATCATATTGGGCATAATACTTGGAGGAACCTCTTAGTCTGATAGCTCATTGGAATCGGGAGGAATAGCACTACAAGATAGGATGATGAGAAGTGACTTTCAGTGGCCAGGGAAGCCACAAGGAGGGATAAACTACTTTTTAGAGGAAAAATGGTTAATTAATTAATTAAAGTGGTTTAATTAATTAATTAATAATTAAATAAAGTAAAAGTCACTTGGAGAGACAAGGTGAGCAAGGAGGATAAAAGAGAGACAGGGGCCTCTATTCTCTCATTATGTTGTTTATCATTTGATATCTAGCTTCTTGCTAGTGAGCCCATGCACTTGGGGGTTTTGAGGGTTTTGACTTAACAAACCCTAGAGATCAACTCAGTGGTGAAATATCCCACCTATCTTGATCCAAGCTTGGTCACGGAGGTGAAAGATTCCTCCCTCACCATTCTACATAAGATCTACTCAGCTTCAAAGGGATTCTACACCAGCCACAAGTACAAAAAGAGAGAGGGTGCAACATTGAGGGTTTCCAGCAAGAGGGGCGCATTTGTGGAGCTAGAGCAGTTCGATTTAGTCAAGGAAAAGGAGTTTTGGAGGCTCTGGCTATTGGGTTATCTTGGTAGAGGCCATAGCGCCCTTCTTGGATCATCCGAGAGGTATTTTGGTGGAGCATTGATTTATATTGAGAGTGGGACGATTTCTCCTAGAGGAGGGGCGCAATCTTGGAGTGGATCTACTCATGGGAAGGGCACAAGCCCCATTCTTCAGCTAGGGGACTATTCTATCTTGCTTCTAGACTCCAAATCTACTCTTCTAGAGTATTTTGCTTGCTATTGGTGTCAAGGAGGAAGAGGGTCGAATTCTTCATGCAGCGTCAGCAGTCAGCTAGTGCGCAGCTCTCCCAGATTGAAGGTTTGGTCCATCAATGGGTGAAGAACTTCGTTTGTCATTCATCTCCGGCAGCCATGTGGCCTTTGGAGGCTTGTATCTCTCTTCTTGATCTTGCTTGACGGTTATCATCATTTTGCTACTAGCTCTTAGCTATATTGTACCAGATGTGCAGATCCATTGTATCGAGGTCTTCTTCTATTATGAATAATATCAGATCTGAGGTATTTTTGGGTTATCTCTTGTATTGTCGATCTTGCATCTTGTTGATTACATTCCATAGATACATCTTTTGATTATTGGCTGCAAACACACTTTAAAACCATAACATTAAACCCTAGTGCAACTCTTGAGACTTAAGTCTGCAAAGTGTTTGACAAAATGCCACAACTAGAAAACAATTAAAAAATCAATGAAAAACGCAATGTTCCTGGCATCTTGGTTTGGGAACTGTTGTCGTCCTTATACACACTTGCAAATGTGAGCTAAGTCCTGCTCACTTAGTGTGTCCTCGGAGGCACAATGCCTAGGTTCAAAGTCCACGCTGTCACTTTGACTTGAACCTCTTCTGTCTAGGCTAACTCCCAGGGAAGCCAAGGGGGGTAGACCCTAGTTACTAGATGAGATTTACGATTAAGTGTTCTAGGAGTTGGTTTTAATTAGTTGGGTGGTCAAGGAGAAACTAGCCTATGATGTCAATCAGCAAATGCAAGATGCAACTATCTAAGTATGAGAGTCAAACCTTTTCCTAGGGCAACTAAGACTAGTGCCTAAGATTGGGCAATCGGGTCAACTAAGTTAGGGGGATGTTCGTTACAAGATAATAACAAGTTACAATATTATAACAAGATGCATACAACTAGATACAAAGAATATATCAGACACAAAGCTACCTTAGATTAGATACAAGATACAACAGAATGCTTAAGATGTACAGATTAAGACTAAGCTAAATACAAGATATACAATATACTAACACGTTTACTCGCATGTGTAGGAAGTAAAGATACTCAAAATAAAACAATCATCAACACATGAAGCCAAGCATGCTCACAACAGATAGACTTCCGTTGGATTTCTTTTCAATGGCCGAGAGACGCAAAGCACTCAAGACCCAGTCAAGAGAATGCCTCCAGGTGGATGCGCACTTCTTGAAGGATCACACCACAGATACAGGGATACAAGATAAATGAAAGCTTTGAAAGTAAAGTATTCCAGATCAGAGATATAACCACTTAAGCAATAATTCTACAACACACATAAGATAACTTGCATATGAATGTAAATTGAAAGACAGTGAGATCAGTGAGCTTGCAAGTGTGTAATTATATTGCTAATGTTGTAGATTGAAGATTAAATTAAGTGATTAAGTGTGAGATTGATTTTAGCCCTATCTAGGTGTCAACCCAAAAACTCTCCTCCCCCTATTACCAAGTGGTTGTTGGATGCTCAAGAAGTGAGGCAACGAGGCCTACCCTAGCTTCACAGGTCAACCCTGAGGCCGAGTACTCCGGAAAGGACGTCGTGCACCGTGAGACAGTCCTCGGCCTAGCACCTTCCGTGGCTTTCCTCAAAACCCCGTTTTAAATGGCGAAGATGGTGAGTTATGGTGTCCTATTAAGTCTAATTAACTTGTCTTAGGCCTATGAGCTAAATATTGCGAAATGTGATTGAGTGTTTGTAGCTTGCTCAACAAAGGATTGCCAAAATACTGAAGACGAGTGTGAACTCTTAAAAATGAAATTGCAGATTTCGTTCTTAAATGTTGAATTATTACATGTAAATGTAAGAACTAAAATGCTTGTGAAACTGAGATCTGAAAAATGTTGTGAAGGTTGAAGCCTTTGAAACACAAGATCGCAAGTTAAATGGCTTATAAAAGACTAGATCGCATATGAAACATAAAGCAAAACATATAACTTGCGGAAATTAAATATGGTCAATTATCACTTGGAGGTACCAATACTTGCATGCATGTATTAAAATATAGATCTAAGAGGGATTACTACACGTGAAGTAAATGACTGAAATGAAAGATTAATTAACCAGTTATTTGATGCATGTGTGTTGATTAAGATTTTACAATTAGAGATTGCATGCAAAGATAACTAAATGAGAAGTAAAAAAGGAAAACCACAATGCCTCCACTGGCTCTAAGCTAATTAGTTATGTTGGATCTACTCTAGATAAATTTTCCTTTAAGCATGCATGTAGATATCAACGATTAAACTAGCTAATCTATGAACTGAAAGACAGAAAAAAAAATCTAACTAACGCATGCAAAGTAAAGACTCAAAAATAAAGGAACTGCAAGCCACTTGGGTACAACTCCTTGGGCTTGCTTTTACAATGATTTAGAGTAGATCGGGAAGAAGAAAACGTTACCACAGTGAAAGGAGTCGTTGGAGGGTGTGTTTTGCGTGTAATTTGGGCAACATGCCCTCTTGTCCTGGCGATAATCTGCAAAAATCAGCAAGTTATTGCTTGATGATTTGAGCTACAACACACTCGAGAAAGTTATGGAATTTCTGTTTTTTTAGGAAGAAATTCCTTGCATACAAAACCAGAAAATTATATGATTTTAAGTGACCTATCTAAACACATTAACTACTAAAATCAAGAATGAAAGAAGGTGAATAATATCATAAATAATTTGGAGTGTAAGTGAGAAGTAAGGGCAAATCCGTGCTTGGACTTATCCCAATATACTCTCATTGAAATGTCCTGCAAAGCTTAAACAGAATGTGAGACGAAAATAGATAATGATGGCATATATTAATAATCAAAACTAATTTCCATCATTAATACATGCAGATCAAATAAGCTAGCAATTATACAATCACTAAACTTAGTTAAGTAAACTAATTTACCCAACAATCTACCTATAATTACACAAATATTTAAAACCAAATGATTTCACCTCATATGCATGTAAAGAGCCCAGACAAATCTTGAGATCCTTGAATCCTCCAAAGCATTCCCTTTTATTATCCAAATCGAAGAAGTTGTAGCAACTAATTGGTACAAGTTCTTCAAGAGCCACACCAATGAAGAAACGTGACAATAATAATGAGAGAGAGAGAATGGGATGGTTAGAAAATAGTAGCATAACAGTGCAATAATGAAAGGTATTGAATGAGGGAGTGAGGGGTTTCTTTTATAGCCATGGGAGACCAAGAGACCCCTCTTGGATCTTTGACAAGTGTCAAAGATCCAAAGGTGAAAACAACTCAAAGGTCAAAGCAACCAATGAGGGACTAAGCTTTTAGGGTGAGGGGAAATGGCAAGAAGGTGAAGTGGAGAGGATAAAGCAAGCAAGGAGGGGGCGAATTTGGCAAGTGAGGGAATCCATGCCTTTGCTTTGAAAGCACCTTCCTCTTTTATGGAGATGTTTCTACCTTTTTCCAAGAGAGGGGCATAAGTTTCCAAAGAGGGTGTGAGCTACGTGAGGGAAAGCGTGAGCTTTCATGAGGAGCGTGGGTGGAGTGTGAGTGACACTCTTTGAGCGTGATATGATTGGGTTAGGAAAGGCATAAGATTGGGAGAAGGGACCCACGCTCTAATTAAGGAGAATTTTCAACACTTACGTGGGAGTGGAGACGTATTCCTTAATGAAGCGCGTGAGGTGAAGTGAGGTGAAAGCGTGAGGTAAGGAGGAGTGTGCTTGGCACACTCCTTGAAGGCATTCGAGTGGTGGAGGTAGGTTGTATGAATGGGAGAAGGGTCCCACATTCCACTTAAATGAAAGTTCCAATTTAAATGTATGTGAGGGTCGTATTTTAATAAGGGACGTGAATAGTTAAGGTGGGAAATAATAAAAGTGAGTAATAAATTAAAGTGTGGGTATAAGGGTAGGTAAAGGGTGTGGGTAGGTTAGGTGGGGTCTCCCTCTCATCATTAATGCCACTTCACTTGATTTGGTCCATTATTACAAAAATGACATTTGCCCATGTCCTGGGTTTGGCAATTAAAATCGTCGTTTTCCAAAAAAAACTCCTAAGTGGACAAACAACCTAGCAAAATTTGTCCGACTGAGTTGAAACTTGGTCCACGGGTGCAAGGGATCTCATTAGCTTTCTTTTGAGTACAAATACCCCTATCAAAAATCCTGGGACCTAAGTTTTACATTAAATACCCAGAATTAATTAATTAATTAATTTCGAACCTTAAAAAAAAACCTGGCTATACTTGACGAAATTTTGTGTGTTGTCTTACATGGTCATTTACAACATTCCTAAACACTAGCTACCTAGGAATGACTTTATTAGAACGCCTTTCACCACTTTGGAGGATTTATTGGGTGGGAATGAAAAACTCAAGGGAGATTAACCTGGCTGGTTAGGCCACATTAACCTCCTGAGAATAAAAAACACTCAGCGAAAGGAACTCTCCTAATGAAGAAACGCTAAGGCAACTGACCTAACATGATCCATGTAGACCTATTACATTATAAACCCGCACAAGGGTGCGGTAACCCCGCTTACAAAACTATGTGTCGGAGCAAAAAAATTGCCCTGTAGAACCAATTAGTCTTCGACGTGTTTGCATCTGATGATGCATATCTTCATGGTACATGGAGTTGACCCCCTAGTTGAAGAGGCGGTCAACATCTGGCTCCACATGGGGACGTGTGTTCGATCTTCTCACATGGGACGAAGAGCATACGAGAATCCAAAATCTACAAAAAGGTGTTCACCAATATCCAACATAAACATACATATATATCAAACGAATAAACAAAATGCTATAAACAACATTTACATTATGAAATAACTAAAGTACAACATATATAACTACAAAATGGATCAACGACACCAAAATAATTCTAAGTACACATCAACATAATGAATAAAATAATACAAAATTGAAATACAAGGAGAAGGGTTAGAGATATGTTACAAAGGGTGTCCTTATGGACACCAAGTTACTGCATGAAGAATACTTCAAGGCAGGGTCCACTCACTAGCATGTCTGACTTTATGTCATCCCACTGGCTGAGAAGAGTTGCTAGAAAACTGATACATTTTATGCTGACTTCTTATTCTTTCATGTGAATCCCAGTTTCTAACCTTAGGCCATTTGGGGCAGTTCCCCTTAAAAAAATTCTGATGGTTTTCCATAGGTGCCAAGTGCAAAGTCTGTGAACTTAGTTTTTCCTTAAAAGGCTTGGCATACCTTTTATTAGGGATGGCATACTTTACTTTATCAATATTAACCTTATCATCCCTAGTAAATTCCATCATATTTTCATCACTTAATTTTTCTTTAATTTTCCCAATTTTTGAAAAATAAGGAGGGTGTGGCCCAAGAATCCCATCTGACTTGTGTTAACATCTAACTAACTCATTTGATGAAGGCTGAGTTGATAACAATTTTTCAACTGACACATCTAACTCTGACTTTAACTCTGAAGAAGGCAAACCATTATTTGTCTTATCCAAATCTTCCTCAAGAAAAAGCCCATCAAAAGAATCCATGGGGTCCCAAACATTACAAATGCTTGGGGGTCTATCATTTAATTTCAGCTTTATAGGAGTAGACTCTATCTCATAACACCCCATTTCCACTTCTCGAAAAACAATCTCATTTTCCTTTTTCCTAGGATCTTCCACATGATATTTTCTTTCCAACTCTCTATTCAATCTAAACTCTAAACCATTTGGAGTTGGAATGGTGGCATAAGTTAAGTCCATCTGTAAATTACCACCTAAATCTGCAGCTGTCTTTCTGTTTAGCAGCATACCCCAATTATCCGGTACATCAATTACAACAATGTCCATATCAATCATGATGTCTGGGAATGCAACTAAGTGTACTTGTAATCCGTTAATCAAACCATGCACCGCTATGGTTCTGCTATCCATAGCACAAATATTATGATAAGGCCTAGATATTCTTAAATTCAACTGTTCCATTACTTTCTTAGTCATAACATTTGAAGTAGCTCCTGAATCTAACATACAATTATGAAGAATAAAATCGTTCACGAGCAAGGATAGGAAAAAGGGTTTGTTCTTTTCATTTCCTCTATCCATATTTTGTAGAATAACTGGTGCATCCTGATAAGTTCTTGTTGGTGGAATGTCAACACTTTTCTGAGAAGGACAATCTATGGCTCTGAGCAGCTTCTCCCTCTGAGAAGGAATCTTCATTATTTCTGACACAGGCACCAACATCTTTGCATTACTTAACCATCCTCCTAAATCAATATTTAAATCTGAACTTGCATACACATTTGACTTAGGGGGGTTTGGAGCTACCTTGGGAATGTTTGTTTGGGTGTTACTTTGATTTTTGTTTCCATTCCTTTGGTAGGTAATGCCTCTAAACTTAGCCATTTCAGCTACTTGTTGTGGAGTAGGCTTAGGACCAAACATTTATGTCACCTTATCCACCACAACATTACTCATGCAATTCACATTTCTCACCCCCTCATTATGTTCATCTGAATCCATCCAATCATACATGCCATCATTATACTTATGATCAAACATATTAACTTGTTCATTCGAAGATCCATAAGGTCACGTCTCATCATAAAGGTGAAGGAAGACTTGGCAAGTTGATTCATCATGGAACTGCTCACAAGGTCTGCAATAATGAACAGCCTGGTGGTCAACTCAATTAGTGGATTCAAATGGATTTGGTGGTCTTTGATCTTGGGGAGGAGATTTCTTAGGCCATTTGTCATTCGGCCTATGTTGGGGCCTATTACCTTGGCCCCTTTCCATGGCTATCAACCTATTCTGTATGGCATTCATCTGACTAACATGTTCCTTCAATTGATTAGCATGATTAATTTCCATTTGTTTAATCAATTGAGTGAGTTCCTTAATGCCATCACTGGAGGGTTTCTGAATTTCAACATTCTTCTTCTTCTCATCATAAAGTTGGGAAAAAGATCCTCTAGTAAAACTAGGTATGTTAGACTTCCTAGCATCCTACATATTTTTATCAATTTTAATAGTCGTGGCTTGTGCTGTTTTCAAATCTTGAGGATCCTTATCCCTTAAGGCATAACCTCATTTCTCCCTCAAAAGCCTCCATATAATATATCAAGACTACAGCATCTGAGGGTTTTATATCATACAGACTCTTAACTAGGTTGTTAAACTTAGCATTGAACTCCTCCATAGTTTCATTCTCTTTCTTATGGCTAGAAGTGAGGGCTGCTAATTGAAACCTATGTTCCTTCTGATCACCCCATCTTTTTCTAAATTCATCCAATATGGAATCAAAGGTGCTAAACTTAGCTGGATCAAAATCGGTAAACCATTCAGCGGCATCCCCCTCAAGTGAATACACAAACAAGGTCATATTTACGTCTTCTTCGTCATGACCTTGGCAAAACTTCAAGACACGCCTCTGGAAGTTCGAGATGTGAGACTTTGCACTAATTGCATTGTTTCCCTGAAAGGTAGGTAGCTTGTATATGGCTTTCACAGGGACTTGGTGTGGGGCACCTTGGATTGCTGCAAAATTTAAAGGCCTCGAGAATATACTCATGGTTGCGTTAGTATTATTAGTGGGATTATTAATAGTTGGTTTCTTATTGGTTTGGAACAAGAATTGGATATCAGGGAGTGCTTCTTCTCCAAGACTTTCAAGTAGCCTCCTAGGGGCAAGGCGATTTATCCTCCTCCTATAAACCTTTTCGGGTTCAAGAAAAGAGTATATCAAACCTTGTGCAACACTCCTAGTAATATACCTGACAAATTTGTTCAATGGAGTCGCCACTTGGAAAGGAAACACACGCAATCAACCAATGCAAGTTCAAAGAATTTTAATGACTAAAGTGTTTTATTATTTAGTTCTAAAAGAATAAGTTAAGTCGTTTTGACCAACAATAAATGACTTATCCCCGGCAACGGCGCCAAAGATGTTGTCGTCCTTATACACACTTGCAAACGTGAGCTAAGTCCTGCTCACTTAGTGTGTCCTCGGAGGCACAATGCCTAGGTTCAAAGTCCACGCTGTCACTTTGACTT
>SNQJ01S0154853.1:3969-22536 GCA_010110895.2 Picea sitchensis
TCAACGACTATGAGTGACTTTGACACTTCGGCCTTTGGGAGTTTCAAACTCACAACACTTTCCTCCTCATGAAGTTCTTCCACCCAAAGTACATGATCCCAAAGTACACGATCTCTTGATGCATGTCCTTCACAACAGACGGTTACTTCGGGACTTCAGGAGTTTGTCACACTCCACACTAGAAATTATCCGAAATGATTTTCCTTTTCTTTCATGGACATAGATCTAATGGCCATGATATTTTCCTACGATCTACAGTGTAGATCTCCTTTGGAAGTTTATGCCTCAGCGCATTCCACTTCTCCTGACTGCCGAACTCGGAAAGGCTTCCAGGATAACCCTCCTACACCTTTTCCAGATCTGATGGTTGTAAAGGACTTTCCTTTTTCCCAAACAGATCCTACGGTTCCAACACCCCAAGTGCTTATATCTCTCTCTCTATGGTCAAATACCACCCCGGCTACGGTGTTATTCTACCGCTACTCCTCTTGAGCTTCGTAACATGGCCAAGTAACCCCTTGGCACTCAGAAACATTCTAAGGTTTGAAATTGGTTCCATCTGAACACCATTTCCACTCAAAACCTTGGGTCCAAAGGCCACTTATCTGGCCCATCCAGGCTTAGCGTTGAAACCTTGAGTATCACCCAACAAGATTGCTGCAACCTTTACCCATTCCTGAGTGGAAGTGGGAGGTAGTGACAATGGATTTCATGACAGGATTGCCCAGAACAGGAAAGCATCATGACTCAATCATGGTGGTGGTGGACAAGCTTACGAAAGATGCCCATTTAATTCCATTAAAGACTACTCACAAGGCAATGGATGTTTCCAACATCTTTATGAAGGAAGTGACATGATTGCACAAAATTCCCAAGATAATTCTGTCTGACAGAGACCCGAAATTTACCTCAAATTTATGGAAAGGGTTATTCAAGGGGTTCGGAATGAATCTGAACTTTAGTACAACCTATCATCCTGAGTCGGATGGGCAGACAAAGTGGGTGAATCGAGTGATAGAATATATTCTAAGGATGTATGTGATGGACAAACCATATAAATGGGAAGACTACCTACATTTGGTAGAATTTGCCTACAATAATGGGTATCAAGCATCGTTGAAGATGAGCCCATTTGAAGCACTTTATGGCAGAAAGTACAATACTCCAATAAGATGGGATAATCCAGCTGATAGGACAGTAGTTGGGCCAGAGTTGCTCAAGGAAATGGAAGAACAAATGCTAAAAATTATGAAGAATTTAAAGGCTGCCCAAGACAGGTAGAAAATTTATGCTGATAAAAACAAAACGCACAGAGAGTTTAAAGTGGGCGACCATGTTTTCTTGAAAGTGAAATCCAATAGAAGTTCCCTAAAGCTGGGAAACTGTGCCAAGTTGGTAGCCAGATTTTGTGGGTCATTTGGAATACTAGAAGGGATTGGTCCAGTTACATATATGATCGCATTACATGCATCCATGACTATACATAATGTGTTTCATGTTTCATTGCTTAAGAAATATATACCTGATACTAATCATGTATATATTTCAATGCAAATCCATGGTTTTAATGATGATCCTGAATGGGCTGGATAAGTGGGCTTTGGACCCAAGGTTTCGAGTGCAAATGGTGTTTGGATGGGACCGATTTCAAACCTTAGAATTTTTCTGAGTGCCAAGGGGTTACTTGGCTGTGTTACGAAGCTCAGGAGGAGTAGCGGTAGAATAACACCGTAGCCGATGTGGTATTTGAACAGAGAGAGAGAGATCTCAACACTTGGGGTGTTGGAACCATATGATCTGTTTGGGAAAAAGGAAAGTCCTTTATGACCGTCAGATCTGGAAAAGGTGCAGGAGGTTTATCCTGGAAGCCTTTCGGAGTTCAGAATTCGGGAGACGTGGAATGCGCTGAGGCATAAAATTTTGAAGGATATCTACACCGTAGATCATAGGAAAAGAGACCGACCGTTAGATCTGTGTCCAGGAAGGCAAAGGAAAACCACTTTGGAGGATTTCTAGTGTGGAGTGTGACAAACTCCCGAAGTCCTGAAGTAGATCGCAACCGTCCGTTGCGAAGGACACGTGTCAAGAGATCATGTACTTCAGGTGGGAGCACTTCGTGAGGAGGAAAGTGCCGTGAGTTTGAAACTCCTGAAGGCCGAAGTGCTGAATTCACTCATAATTGTTGATCGTGAAGGAGTACAGACGTCAGTAGATCATGAACTCTGGGAGAAAGCGCTCTAGGAAAAAGTGAGCGTAGAGGAGTTGAAACTTACGAAGCCAGAAGTTTCGAAGTGAAAGGGTAGACGTGGTGGTGACATGGAACTTTCTAGGCGTACCATGTGCCATCACCTTAGTTGGTGACAACTATACTATGTGGGCCTGGAGGATAGAGAAGTCAAAAGTTCGTAATTTGGGAGATTGAAAAGGAAGCAAGTGGGAAAGCTTCTGGAAACCGAAGTCCCGAAGTCCCGAAACTCAGACACCTGAGGTTCCATAGTGAGTGTCATCCATCAGATGCTAGGTAGACATGGATTGTTGATCCACTCTACTGCGCAAGTTCAATAACTCAGAAATATGAGAGAGTGTTGTGTTGTGCTTTGAAAATTTCCGAGATCGAAGTCCCGAGTAAGCGCTTATAGATATATCACTTGGTCATGACCCATGGTCACGTGGGTTGGGGGACTGAGAGAAAGGGGATAGTGCCCGAAAACTTCGTAGAGTAGAGCCCTGAAAGAAAATAGAATTTGAAAGTTTTCTAGAATCAAACTTTTTTATGATTGTTGTGGGATTTTTTAAGGAATGATGGCCTGACAAATTCCGGTTGTCTACACATTGTGTCTGAAGAATTTTAACTAGTGCTAGAACCAAATAGAGTTGACACTGAGTGCAAAGAAATGGAGGAGGCACATAATTCTTCTAGTTCAGAGAATGAAGCTAAAGAGATAGATGTTCATTTGGGAATTGAAGGGTCGAACTCCAATGGGCATGGAGAAGAGATAGATAAGGAAGGGCATATGATGAAAATCATTGAAAGATTGTAGAAAGATGCCCAAACTCATCGAGCAGATAGAACAAAGTTCACGAAAGCTAAGGAACAACATGGGGAATTCAACTTAAAGTTGATGAAGAGTACAAAGAGAATAGAAAATAAGTTGGATAAGGAGAGAGACTCGAGCAAAACATGGAGACACCAAACTTCTATGGGAAGAAGATCAAGGAGTGTTGGTAGACACCATCATCACTCCCAAGGTCACGCCAAGAGGAGGGCACATAGTAGTTCAAGCCCATCTCCTACCATAAAGAACATGATATCTGTAGTGGATAAAATAAAGGGAGAAATGAACGAGATTAAGCCTCCTACATTTGATGGAGAACATAAGAAGGAGGAAGATCCAGAAACATGGTTGCTTGGCATGAGGAAATATTTCCAACTGCAGAATTATTCCTCTCATGCAGAAGGAGTAATTGCGATGTATCATTTGAAAGGAAAATCATCCACATGGTGGGATCATCTTGTGCAGGTTCATCACATTAGAGAGAAAGATATCACTTATAAAGAATTCAAGAGGTATTTCGAGAAGAAATACTTGACTAAAAGATACTACGACATAAATATGAAAGAGTTCTTTGAACTTAAGCTGGGCAGCATGACCATTGATGAACACAAACAAAGATTTTTGGAATTGCTGAAGTATGTCTCGTTCATCAAAGATGAGACTGTTAAGATTCAGAGGTATCTAAGTGGATTTACACCTTCCATTGGTGACAAGATTTAGTATGATTATCCTAAGACTACAGAAGAAACTATAAGAAGAGCAAAATGCTTATGTGAACAACAAAGAGAAAAGCCTACTTTTCGGAAAGCTTGGGATGACCAGAATAAGTTTAAGAAAGAGCAGAGGTAGAAGGGAAACAAACCTTCCTTTTTTCAGAAACAATCCTCAAGGACAACCATTGTTTAGTGAGTTGAGAATGGCTGAATTAAGGGAACAAAGTCCAAGGTAGACACCCATTCAGTGTTGGGGCTGTCAGAGGAACCAAAAGTACAGATATTGTCCCCACAAAAATGGCAAAGTGAGAGTTGTCCATAATGTTCAGCAAGATGAAACAATGGAGGAAATGGGCAGTAGAATGCCAAGGATATATGTAGCTATGGAAAGAAATAAATATGAATATCAGTCGCACATGATTGAATTTGAAGGTATGATCAACAACCATGCATTTACTATTTTAATTGATTCAGAGGCTAGCCATAGTTATATAGATCCTAGAGTGGTGGAGAGTTTGCAATTGTTGAGAAGCAAACATGAAAAGTATTGGTTAGTGTAGCTGGCTACAAGAACCAAGAAGAAAAGTCACTGAGTTAGTTAAGTCATGTCCAGTGGACATGAGCGGACTGAGCACAAAGGTTGAATTGAACATTTTGCCTTTAGGTTCTTATGACTTTCCAGTTGGGATGGATTGGTTGGACCAACACCATGCCATCCTGGACTGTTGTAAAAAGGCATTCACTTGCCTGGATGAGGAAGGAAATCGGAAAACAGTCCAAGGAATTCCCATAACTGTTTTTATTAGATAAATATTAGCAATGCAGCTAAATAAGTGCTATAGGAAAGACTGCCAATTATTTGCAGCCCATGTGGAGGAAGCATCTAAGGATGAGGTCTCAAAGATTGGAGATCATGAGGTACTAAAGGAGTTTTTAGATGTATTTCAGGAGGTACCCAGACTATCTAAGAAAGGAGATATTGACTTCTCTGTAAACTTGATGCCTGGATCAACTCCAGTGTCGAAAGCTCCTTACAGAATGAGTACGCCAGAGCTGAAAGAGCTGCAATTGCAACTTGAGGAGCTTCTGAAGAAGGGATATATATGCCCAAGCGTGTCACCTTGGGGTGCCCTGGTCCTGTTGTGAAGAAGAAGGACGAGACATTGAGATTATGTATCGATTTCAGACAATTGAACACAATAACTATAAAGAACAAATATCCTCTGCTGAGGATTGATGACCTCTTCGATTAGTTGAAGGATGTGAAGATATTTTCGAAGATAGACCTGAGGTTGGGATATCACCAGGTAAGGATAAAGGATGAAGACATCAACAAGACCACCTTTAGAACAAAGTATGGTCATTACAAGTTCACAGTGGTGCCATTTGGGTTGTTGAACGCACACGCTGTTTTTATGTGCCTGATGAATGGTGTATTCATGGACTATCTAGACAAGTTTGTCATTGTCTTTCTGGATGACATTCTGGTGTATTCCAAGTTAGAGGAAGAGCATGAACAACATATGAGGATGGTGATGCAGGTGATAAGAGAGCACCAACTGTATGCCAAGTTGAGCAAGTGATCGTTTTATCAGGAGAAGATCCATTACTTGGAACATATTATTTCGAAGGATGGGATAGCTATAGATCCTGAGAAGATTGAGGCCATTAGAGAATGGTCAGCGCCAAAGAAATTATCAGAAGTCATATCCTTTATGGGTTTAGCTGGTTATTACAGAAGGTTTATCGCAGGGTTCTTGAGGATATCTCACTCTATCACTTCCTTGCAAAGGAAGGGGAATACATTTCACTGGACAGAGGAATGTGAAAAAAGATTCCAACAATTGAAGCAACTGTTAACCAATGCTCCAATCCTGAGGATTTTAGATCTGAATGAAGATTTCATGGTGTGCACATATGCATGCAAAGAAGGACTGGGGGGATTCCTTAGTCAGAATGGATTCGTAATATGTTATGAATCCAAGAAGTTGAAAGAGCACGAAAATAACTACACAACTCATGATTTAGATTTGGTAGCTATCGTTCATGCTCTAAAGAAATGGAGGCATTACTTCATGGGAAATAGGTTTGAGCTAAGGACAGACCATAACAATCTGAAGTATTTGTTTGATCAAACAACCTTGAATGCTAGGCATAGTAGGTGGTTGGATTTTATTTGTGAATATGACCTTGATCTCAAGCATATTAAAGGAAAAGAGAACAAAGTGGTTGATTCACTTAGCAGGAGAGTGCATGAATTGCATGCTACATCCATTAGTATGTACCAAAATGATATTAAAAGAAAATTTTTGGAGGTTGCAAATACAAATTTGTAGTACAAGGATTTGGTAGAAAAGCTACAACAAGGTAAGAGGCCACAAAAAGTGAAGAATTATAAATTGGAAACTGACGGAACACTTCTGTACAAGAACAAAATTTATGTACCTGACGTCCAAGAATTGAAACTTGTGATTTTGAATGAAATGCATAATGTGCCTTATGCTGGGCACCCTGGATGTCAGAAAAGTGTGGCAACAATAAAGAGCCATTACTTTTGGCCATGAATGAAGAAATATATTGCTGAATACATCACCATATGTATGGAGTGCCAGCAGGTTAAAGCTGAGCACAAACACCCAACAGGATTGGTGCAACCTTTACCCATTCCAGAGTGGAAGTGGGAGGTAGTGACAATGGATTTCATCATAGGATTGCCTAGAACATGAAAGCAACATGACTCGATCATGGTGGTGGTGGAAAAGATTACAAAATATGCCCATTTCATTTCGTTAAAGACTACTCACAAGGCAACAGATGTTGCCGACATATTTATGAAGGAAGTGGCATGATTGCATAGAATTCCCAAGACAATTGTGTCTGATAGAGACCCAAAATTTACCTCAAAATTATGTAAAGGGTTATTCAAGGGGTTCAGAACGAATCTGAACTTCAGTACAACCTATAATCCTGAGTCATATGGGTAGACGGAGCGAGTGAATTGAGTGATAGAAGATATGCTAAGGATGTATGTGATCGACAAACCATCTAAATGGGAAGACTACCTACACTTGGTAGAATTCACCTACAATAATGAGTTTCAAGCATCGTTGAAGATGGGCCCATTTGAAACACTTTATGGCAGAAATTGCAATACTCTAGTAAGCTGGGATAATCCAGCTGATAGGGGAGTAGTTGGGCCAAAGTTGCTCAAGGAAATGGAAGAAAAAATGCTAAAAATTAAGAAGAATTTAAAGGTTGCCCAAGACAGGCAGAAAAGTTATGCTGATAAAAAAATAACCCACAGAGAGTTTAAAGTGGGCGACCATGTTTTCTTGAAAGTGAAAGGCAATAGAATTTCCTTGAAGCTGGGAAACTGTGCCAAGTTGGCAACCAGATTTTGTGAGCCATTTGAAATCCTGAAAAGGATTGGGCCAGTTGCATATATGTTTGCATTACCTACATCCATGACTATACATAATGTGTTTCATGTTTCATTGCTTAAGAAATATATACTTGATGCTAATCATATAATTGATTGGAATGTGATTCAGGTGGAGCAAGAAGGTGTCTTGCAAGTGCATCTTGTGCACATGTTGGACTGGAAAACCAAACAACTCCGGAATCAAGCCATAGGGATTGTAAAGGTCCAGGGGACCTTGTATGGTCATGAGGACATGATTTGGGAACATGAAGATGCTATGCATGCATAATATCCACATCTTTTTGAAGATTTTGAAAATCTTGCTGATGCTATGTAAAAGTTGCACTGAGGACAGTGAAAAAATAAGGGGAGGGGATTGTAATATCCCCAAGGACGAGCTCAGTTGTAATCGTGTTTATGAATTGTAAATCATGTTTTGTAGGCTGGTGAGACGAGTATTGATAAACTGGTGGGCTTATGTTTTTATTAGGCCAGAGAGCCTAAGTGTTAAAGGCCAGGAGCTTGATTTTGTATATGTAATTATGTAGAACATTAATAAAGATTAAAAATCGCTGCGTGCAGAACGACCACGAAGAAAGAGTGGTGTGGGACTAAGCTTCCACAGAGTGGGCAAGGGAAAAGGGGGCTGAAAGGTTGGAAAGAGGGGCTAAGCTTAGGGGCTTAAGTCCTTGAGATAATAATTTATTATTATTCCAAATTGGTGTGAAAGGTATACTTTTATCCTAAGTTCCTGGAAAAGGGAACACATACTTGATGGAGTTCATGCAGCTTCATGGGAGACATGTGTCAGCTCAGGCACATGCAATTTAACCCAAGAATTGAACCATGATGGGGGTTCATCCTCCATTCTTCTGTTCGCTGTTTGAATCGAGTTTTGCCTCTGCGTTTGATATCTGCATGCATACCTCACGCTGCTCTGAAACCCGAAACCATGAGACCTTTGTGATCGATCGATGTATTCCCGTGAATTTAGTCTGGTCTCTGCGTTTGGCCTCCATCATAGACCTTTGCATAATTTCTTGTCATGCATCTTGAAACCGGTAATCCGTGGGCCGATCTGTGTCTTCTGTGGAACTTGACACTTGGGTAGTCACGTGAGAGTGCTAGGTCTTAGCGTCTCGCTGTTTCCATTTTCAAGCCTATGCCCATTTTATGTTGTGGTCGTCATCCTTGTGTCAACTGAGTGCTGATGCTGTTGCGGTTTCCCTCACCCGGTTGGAATTGAGTCGAAGAGTGTGCTGAAGAAGTGGGTTTTTAGGTCCGTGGTAGAAGAGGCAGGTTGTCAGGCCCGTGAGCAACTCTCTTTAGGTGAGAGAGTCTGCTGGGAAGTGGTTTTCTCCCAGAGAGAGTCCAACACCAGCTATGGAGCTTTGAGAATTCCTGATCCAGCCTGTTTCCGAGACCCAGAGAGGGAGGTGAAACACCTATTGATTGTCCTTGTGAAGGTGTATACTCTCGTCTGAGACAGACATGTGGGGAAAGAGAGTCCGTGAGTAGTGGGCGTAGGAAGGATCTTGGAGAGAATCCTTCCAGATGCACTGTGTAGTTTTCTTGTAACCTCATCCTAGTCTAGGATTCTCTTTCCTTGTGTGGAGCTTAGTCCTAGCTCGGGGGTGACCCACTATTGAGACCGATGAGAAACGTGGTCTAAGGCTAGGAGGTTCGTGAAAGGTGTGCACGTAGTTGGTGGAATTTCTATAGTTTCAAAGATAAGTATCATTATGTGTTTAATTTCAATTAAAATCCATGTCCATGATGCTTGTAATATTATCATGTATTCCGTTGCAATGATATTTACTGTTAATTCCATTAGTTCTGTATGTTAGCAGTAATACTGTGATTACTCTGTATTGTTGGTTAAATTTCATTAAATCTGTTAATTTGATTTAATATGCATGTTATATATATAAGTATGAGAATGTTCCGCGTAGTAGTGTTACCCGACAATGAGGTTGATGGCCAATATGAAATTGAATGGTTTTCAAATGCCATTACAATTTTTTGAATGTTGTTTTCTCCATATTTTTTAAGATATCTAAAATTAGATGGTTTAGAATGTCATTTAAGTTGGAAGATAGAATTTATAAATAATTAAAGAAGAGAGAAATATTAAAATATTAATTAACAATACTCATTTTATGTTATTTTTTTGACATTTTACATATTTTAATGTTTTAATTTCTTTTTTCATTTTTAAAATTTAACCTTTTAAAGATTATTAATAATATGATATGTGATTTGTTTTTTAAAAGTTATTATTTTCATTAAATTATATATTTGTAACTAATTTATGATGTCATATAATTATTTTTTAAGTTAAATAACATTATTTTTAAACATTTAACAAAAAAATATAATGGAAAATGCATACATTTTAGTGTAGTGGTTTACATAAAAATGAAAGCAAAAATGAAAGCCAAAATATAAGCCAACTAATATCATAATGAATATATTAAGAATATTTATATGAAATAATTATCTATATATTTTTTTCTTCTAGGTTACACTCTCCATGAAAAACTCTGGAGTACTTCCCTCATTTCGAGGATGGTACCAAGGGTAAACCCCCAATTACTTCCCCTCATTTAGAGGATATTACCTAGGGTAAACCCTCAATTACTTCCCTTATTTAGAGGATGGTACTTAAGGTAAACCCCCAATTATTTTCCCTCATTTTGAGGATGTTACCTAGGGTAAACTATAGAACCTTCAGGACATAAGGCCGATCAACAACAAGGCTCAAATTCATTACAACAATATACTGGCAGGAATTGAACCTAGGTGGGGAGGATAACAATAATTCCTCCCAACCACCCAATCTAAACCCAATTGACATGAAATAACTATCTATCTATTTATCTATCCATTTATTAATAATGCAAAGTTTGAAAGTCCAAAATATTACAAATATAACTCATCAATAATATGTCAAATTGGACATTATTTTCAAGGATTTCTTAAAACTAATAAATAACATATAATATGTCAAAATCATAATTTTCAATAGGTACATCATGAGTTTCGAGAGATTGACTTTCTTCTTGGAAATCATTTCTCACTTTCAATGGATTTTTATGTCTGCAAGTTATCCAAATTGATCCTTTTGAACCAACAATTTCAATGGTGGTTGAGGTTCTTTTGACATGTTGCACTAAAATCTCCCTTCTTTAAACACTCATCCTGCATTTTTTTTGGAAGAGCTTCAACAACATTAATTTTTTGCTTAATAAAATTACATTGTAGTGTATCCTTTTTAATGAATGAAATTCCTTCCTCTATATAAGTAACGTGTTAATGTCATACATAATAAAAAAATATGGAAAAATAAATAAGTAAAATAATATAAACAAACATAAAATAAATGATAAAACATTTAAGTGCACTTTCATATTTATTGTATCATAAATCTCATATGAATTCTAGAACAACTTTGAGTCCCAATTTCCTACGTTTGAAAATGTATTTGTAAAATGCTAAGCCCTATACAAAGCCCATGCTATGTATAAAACCCCTTATTAAGCCCTATATATAGAATTATTACCTTTCTAGTGTTATATTTGTATGCAAGCTAGAACCTTTCATTGCACCCTTTCATTATAATTGTACTCATTGTGTTCTATATATATACGAAGGAGACCTAGTCTTAGGATCATCTTGTCTCATCATATCTTATCTTATACATTGAATATATTGTAAAAGGAGTTTTCCCCTTCGAATTGAACTGTTATTCATTGATTTTTTATCATTCTCAAGGCATTGATTCATAACATTTGGTATCAGAGCATTGATCATAGGGTTTTGCTGTCTCAAGCGAGTCATCTTAGAATTCTCACTATAACTTTTTTTTGTTCTTTTTCTGGGAAGTCTCATAGCAACAAATTTTGAGGGGATTGAGGAGACATCTCGATTTACATTTGGTAAAAATTTTAGGTTCTGGTTTGTTATATTTTTGGAAATATATCCTGTGTAAGTTAGGGTTTGTGACTTTGCTTGAAATTAGTCCGAAACGAGTCATATTTCTATTTTCGCTATAAACAAATTTTGATGAAGTTTCAGACTCTGAAATTTTAAGAATCCTAAGGAGACACAGAGAATTACACGGGGACAAAGTTTTATTTTTTTAATCATTATACTTTGTGAAATATATCTTTTGGAAGTTAGGGTTGTTTACTAATCCTGAAATTAGTCTTAAACAAGACATTTTGGTATTTTTTCTGTAACTTTTTATTAGTGAAGGTTTAGACTGTGAAATTTTTAGAAGTTTAATAAGTCATATCAAAGTACTTCATGATGAAATTTCATATTCATAATGATTCTAATTTCAAAGATATATCAAGACAAAGGTCAACCATCTAGAAGTTCTCCAAATTAGGGTTTAAAAGGTACATAACTTACAATTGGCATAACTTTTTATTGGAGGATATGTTTTTAGTGATTCAAAATTTGTGATACGGAGAAAGTATATGAGCATTATTATTATATACCACATGGCTCCAAAAAATAATTCAACACCAATTAAAACTCCAGAAGTATCATCTATAACTCATGAAGAAAATGATGAGATACATAACAAGTGATCCAAATTGGAGGACCAACTTAATGATCAGAGTGCTAGGTCAATAACAAGTGATGAGTTGGTAAACATACAAAGAAAATTCAAGATATGGAAAATAATATGGCACAAATGGAAAATAATATGGATGAAAATAAGGAGGAAGTACAAAAATCCATGAATGAAAATAAAGAAAAAGTAGAAACGTCTATGAATGAAATGTAAAAATCCATGAATGAAAATGAGGAATGATTACAAAAATCCTTGAATGAAAATAAGGAAGAATTACAAAAAACGATAAATGAAATGCAAAAATCCATAGAAGCCACACTCTTACAGAGGATCCTTAAAAGGGATATGGAGATCAAAGGAAATCATGAAAATAAGGAGGACAATGGTGTTGAGACTCAATCACATATGGAGAGTATTTTATTACAATTGGATAAGAATAGATACTAAATTTCATAATCATTCATCACTCCAAGATCCACATCATTAGGGATTCAAGTTGGAACCAAGGAACTACTTCATTCCAAAGATATGTAAAAATCCATGAATGAAAATGAGGAATGATTACAAAAATCCTTGAATGAAAATAAGGAAGAATTACAAAACTTATAAAATGAAATGCAAAACTAGGAAGCCACACTCTACAGAGGATCCTTAAAAGGATATGAGATCAAAGGAAATCCTCCATGAAATATGAGGACAATGGTGTTGAGACTCAATCACATGTGGAGAGTATTTTATTACAATTGGATAAGAATAGATACTCAAATTTCATAATCATTCATCACCCAAGATCCACATCATTAGGGATTCAAGTCGGAACCAAGGAACCACTTCATTCCAAAGATTGATAAGAGGAAGTTTGACGGCAAATATCCTATAACATGTAGCACTTGGTAAATTTCCTCTAGAGGTCTAAAAGAAGAAATTTACTAAGGTAACCTTAACTAACCACTTTTAAAGCTGGAATCTAGCCCTTCCAAATTTCGTGAGAGGGATCTCTATATGATTTAGCTTTGTTTTATTTTCTGATATTAGGCTAGTTAAAGAAATCGTTGGATTTGTTGTAAAGAGTTTTTTAGAGTATCAAGCACCCACACATCCATTGGGATATGGGGTCAGTGTTTAATCAAGTCGGAGAAATAACCGTAAACGCCAAAGAAGTTTTTCATTGTGGTGAGGTAATACATTCACCGGATCTTTAGCAATTAAAATGATGGATGGAAGAAAAGATGAGAAAGATAATTCTTAACTGCTTCTTTGTTGAAGCAGTTAAGAATTTCTTTAATGTAAAATCATAAGATAGAACACTAAAATGTTTTGAGTTAGAAACAGGGTATATGATATAAATCTTGCAACATTCGTTATTCTTAAAGATTAGATTCAGACAACAAAAATGAATACGAAAGCAAACATTTAACTTAGAGAAGCACATCACCAAAGTGAACACACGCAAGAATCTTGTAAATGCCTCTTCTTTATTAATAGTGGATTTCTTCAAAAATGATACAGCTTGATAGCAATCGGGTGTGAGAATCAACAACCCTCAATACATCCGAAAATGAAATATTTATAAGACAAAATACATACTCTCTTGTCATAACTGATCAGGACGTGCGCATGCTATTTTTAGACTAACTAACTTAACTAATCTAGACTGTTTTGATGACTCAATATAACAATATGCTGAATTTCGTGAGTAGGTCAGATATGCAGGTGCTCTCTCACTTTCCGGACAGATTGTGTGATTGGATGAGACAACCTCATCTGCTAGTCTAGTAGACCACACAACTCCTCCCATCTGATATAACCCTCGCACCGTAATTTAAGCTTATTCTCGATACTTCATCCATATCTGTGTATTTAGCGAATGTGGGCTTGATGACAAATATGTGCTTAATCTCGTGTTGGACACTAATATCCAACTCAAGAAAGCATCCATGAATGCTTTTCTAGTGATGCTTCCTCAGATACCAGAATTGGAATTGTCCTTGGACACTTCAGCCAACCTTTTCTTATATCAGGGAGTGTCATCAATTTGTCACACGACCTTCATACTAGTAAGCCCCTTTCTTTTGTAGAGCATCTATCTTGTTGAAAACATTCTGAACTCCTTGATCCATGACTTGAAATTTCTCCCTCCAACAAGCATGATGCCCCTTTTGGTTAGAACCCTTTGACTTCAAGTATGGTTTCTATCCTGTCCTCGATTTTCAATTCTTCATGTTCCTCCCTGGTTTTGGAATTAAGGAATCTTATGATTTCATTAGTTTGTGCTGGCATGTCTCCCAACATTCGCTCTGATTTCCACCTCTCTCCCTCTCATAACTCCGCTTTTGTTCAAACATAATTTGAACCATTGGTCAGATTTCGTTCATGGACTTGGAAATATAAGTCCACACAAGCTCTTTGACCCAGCCAAGGTCTTCCCTGCCACTGTCTGCTTCCAGAGCTACTGTAACTCCTTCTTGATTTGCTCGTTTACCTATTTCTCTTTGGACAAACTTAGCCCCGAAAGAAGCCCTTAGCTCTTGGATATTCTCTACTTCCTTCTTGCCCTCGGGATTTAGACCAAGTAGTTCATTCTTCCATAGATTCCCACAGCCCTGCTGTTCTCCGGTAGTGGTGCACCGATGCGTTGTATGGAATGGTCACATCACACTGCCTAACTCCGCATCACAGAACTCAAATGGATGCCCTCCATTGTCTTGTTTCTTCTCTCCCGCCAGCCTTCCTTCCATCTCTCGCTTCCATCTCTTTAACCGAGCGTCACTCCATGAGTAATTTCAGCATCTCATCCTTTTCACCTTCCCCTTCAACTATCTCCTTGCCTAAGGGTCTTCCGCTGAGGGAGATTTAGATTTTTCCTCAAAGACGCCATGTCGATTTTTCTTTAATCATTTCTTCTGCTTTGACATCTCGCATAGGTCATAACCAATCTTGAGGACCAACCCCGTTTTGATTTTGTTAACTCTTTGGCGAAGGACAAAATTTTCTCTCCATCTCGCTTTGGTCCGCTGCTCAAGCTACCCTCAAATTTTGATGCGTAAGCCGAAGTGGCCAGAGGGTGGAAACCATCTCGCTTACATTTGTGCAGATCCATCTAATCATTGATGCACGCCTTGAGCCCGAAACTCAAATACCGTGACCCTTTATAACTGATATAATCCCCGATTGGCACTTGTGCTTGAGGAAGGCTATATGCATCCTCGCTACTTCTTTCTCTCTCAGGACAAACACCAAAGGAGCCCGTGGTTGAGTCAGGATGACCCGCCTCGAACTGGGCATAAGTGTCGGTAGTAAGAGTTCCATTTTTCTTGATCAAATCATATTTTCAAACATGCCCAACTTGGACCCGGCCTTGCTTGGAGGAGCATCTGTGGAAGAGTCTGTGGATTTTAACGTTTTCAACGCCCCAGTCACTCGAAACAAGGTAAATCAGTGGGCTTCCACCTCGCAGCCACTGTGGTAGCGGTGGACTTTGCTCCAATCGTCGCGTTTGGCCGCTGAGCTCGCCCTTGGATTTTGGCGCATCTTAAATTCAAGACACTCGCTACGGAGAATACCCTATTGGGCCTCTTTTCCTTGGATTTTGAGGTGTGGCAGCGGGTGGTGTTTTGTTGAAGGTAAATTTTCCATCCCGATGGGGCTGGTCTCCATCGGGCCCACCAACGTATCGCTCCCATTCTCGCTTCGACAATAAATCTTCGATTTTCGGGCCCTGGCTCAAAGCATATGGGGTATCTCTTATTTCGAATTTCATCCTTAAAATGATCTCAGGATCATAATGCCGTGAAACTTGGTTTCCAAATTTCATTTCTCTCAACATTGTCACTCTATCACCCTCATGTGTCTCCCTCATATTGCAGATGAAAGAGCCTATCTTCATTTTAATCCGCAATTGTTGCTTCCTTTTAAGGGAAACAAAGTGAATATCATCATAATTCATAATTTGTCTAATATATTCCAGTGCGAGAATTCTTACCGGTATATATCTCTGAAGCTTGTACGGTGCCAACTCACACCCATAAATCCCCTGATTCTGAGTGATTCTCGATACAAGGCTCCATTCCCCATCTTCGTGACCGCCCAAGAGGTGTAGAATTCTCCTGACTTCGTCATTTATCCGTGGCTCAATCATGCCACTCAACATACTTACTCTGGCTGTGGTGGTGTTCGATCAATGAACTGGAATGATTCATAATTGTAATTTCAGAAGAGATCGCCCACGTCAGGATCTGGTCGGCCTCCTGCCTACATTCATCTTCGTGATGGAGAAATTGAACCCTGCCTCGCCAGTAGATAAACATGTAGGCTTCTAATGGATGAATACCCGAACATGCCCTCTGTAATAAACTAACAAATTGTTCATGGATGTTATTGGCTAGGAAAGTACTGTGAATCGAACTGTGTGGTTGGTTGTTTGTCACTTGAGAAGATAGATAGGAAACCTAGGATGGGTTAGTCTACCCATTGATCAGAAAAGTAACAAAGCAGGGCACATAGGGAAGAAATAATTTGATTTCCTTTGGTGGATAAAAGGGAAGAAGGGTAAGGGGTTTTGGTGGAAGGGAGTGGAGCGGGAGTGGGGAGGAAAATCTCAACTATCTGATGGGATGGGACTTCGAATCTAAAGTGCGGGACAAGTGGGCTTAGTGGAGGATGACGCCCAGGCAACGGCAATGTGACAAAGATGTGGAGGATGTGACCGGACCATTAGAACAATGCCAAATTGTAACAAGGTCTACTGTATGAATATCTATTCCGACTTCCTCTTGGTTAAAAGTGTAACACCGGGTCCATACGAGCCATTGATTCATTGTTTTATTTCCATCGATCTGCAGACGCTTGTTAATATCATTATTTGACCTCCATTAAAGGCGTGAACGGTAAGGGGGCCTGAATCTACCGGGCCACCGATTTGAGCGCTGGATTCAAAGCTATCCAGATGTGCGCCCGATTTACAAATCCTTTCATTCTCTCAGAGTCTGCTAAAGGCGAATCCATAACTGAATCCAATGTGAGCCATGGATTCATGCACCTGCTCAGGATCATTCAGACCAAGGTGGTATTACCATCGACTGACCCCTGGGATAAAAGTAGAACACTAAGGGGGATCCGGAATGCTCTGTGTGCCGTAGATCTGGGCGCCATGATTTGGATCGTTGAAAAGTGCATGGATCATAAATCAAGAGCGGAGAAATATGTGTAGGGAAAACTTAGGATTAGTGCTTTTTATGGGTTTTCTCGATTTTCTTATACACACCACCAAGGGGACATTATTTCAACTATACTTAGGCATTGGAGTCATGAGGTAACAACTCTATAATCTGGTTTTATTTGGGCAAGACAGCTGCTAATCTACATTCTAACCTACTTCACAAGACAAATAAACCTGCATTAAACTCTTGGGTTAAGGTATTATTTTTCCCAAGGACTATCTGACCAGGATTAGATGAACTGACTGCATCGTATTCATCAGTTCTATCCTAGGGCTATCCGACCGATTAGTTGTCCCCCATCAGATGTATTCACTAGTCTACCAACATTGAAATTTAAAAGAACTTGGTCATGCTTCGAAAAGGACCAAGTCACTATTATTGCATGGGGCTTTTTATTTCAAATCTTTTGCCCCTTTTCTTTTCCCCTTTTTCTATTTTTTCCCTTTTCTTTTCAGTTTTCTTTTCTCTTTTTGCAAAAATGAAAAATGAATTTCCAATAAGAACACTAGATACAGATAATATCAATGATATCCAAGTCATAAGTTGATTCCCATATTTTATGGGGTGATAACAGCGGCTCCACCTGGGGATGGTACTTTCCCTGTTAAGTGTTAAGAATCCATTTTACTGTCATTCCGAGCCTATCTGTCTAGTAGACTTAGTTGGTCTTATTCTCAGGAAAATTTTTGAAAAACAGTGACCAGCAGCTTAGGGCCTTCTCTTCGGGCTTCAACCAACTGACCAATGTTTCCTCACTTCAGAAAATGCGAGTAAAGACTGAAAATTAAATCCGGTATGTACAATGGAGAGTGAGTTCTTCAAATATCTTATTGAGGAGTGATATAATGTTTCAACATTCTGCCATTCACAGGTGCTCCTCGCAGATCTGACCCATCGACATTGTTTAACAAAAATGATTTTTTTCCTCTGAAAGCTTGGATCCTGAAGGGCCCCGTCCACAGATGATCAAATTTCCCATGCTTTCCCTTGTCCTTGTTCCTGGCATCCCATCTCAATACCAGGTCTCCCAACTCGAAATCATCCTCCTTGGTTCGTCTGTCAAAGATCTTCTTAATGTTCTCTTGGATGACTTGCGTTTTGTTGAAAACATCCTCTCTAGTCTGCTACAAATGAATCATTTGATTGATTCGTCTCTGGGAGTCATTTGGCTCAGCTTGTATTTCTTAAAGTAACTTCATGACAGGAACTCCCAAAGAAGTTGGGAAAACGACCTTAGTACCATAAACCAATTGGTATGGTAACATACCAATTGACCTTTTGGTGGTGAGTCTATCTGCCCATAAGGCAAATACCAGCTTATCATGCCATGATTTTTTATTCTCCTGCAATGTTTTCTTGATGATATTTACCAAAGTCTTGTTTGAGGATTCCGCCAACCCATTCCCTTGAGGGTAGTAGGCTGTGGAATGCCCCAAGCCAATGTGGTAACGACTGCAGAAGTCAATAAGTTTCTTCGACCGAAAGGCAACTGCATTGTCAGTAATGATGTTTCTAGGACAACCAAAGCGAGATAAAATATTATTTTCAAGAAATTTAATAATAACAGCGTCAG
>SNQJ01S0154855.1:9163-27937 GCA_010110895.2 Picea sitchensis
GCACTTTGTCCTTTGTACGCATTATAATTCGCTGAACCTCTGCACTAAGCCAATACTTTGAGTTTCTTTCACTCCTTTGGCTCACCTGACGTAAGTCACAGCATCCACTGCATCATCAAGTTTTGGTCCATGTCATGTTTCTGTTGTCGTGCCTCAGTGTTCAAGGGAAGTATCCATCTCGTGAGTCAGCCGTCACAAATATCTTGTATCAATACCCATGTCAGTCAATGTTCATTTGATATACCAAGTACATCTCCATGCTCGTTTTGTGTCGTTGATGGGGGATACATCAAGGCCCTCCTTCGACGAGCCTATTCCTATCGACTTCAACACGTTATCCAAGAATTAGACTTAGAAACCAGTTAGTACTTTGGGACCTGCATGCCTCAATGACAGGCCTCCTCATGTCCGACAATGGGTTTACATCATTGACCTCTGATCGGATGATTCCACGGATGTTCGACTCCAGCTTATCCATTCACATTCGTTGGAATGTACTAGGGTACCTTGGGAATCATTGACAATAATGGTGATCTCCCTTGTGCTTGTTAACGGTTTACATCATTGACCAGTAATCAAGTGGTTTCTGCCATGTTCAACATCAGGACATCTATTCACATGGTTAGATTCGTACTACATCAAGATCAATAAGAAGACCCTGGGTTGAGTGGTCACTTTGATATGTACTTTGCCCAGGTTGTGATGGAGTTTCTCTTGAACAATGACACATATACTGTTACATAGATCCACTTTGTATTGGTTGTGGCTATGTCTTGTCATCTCGTAGATCCACTGTGTATTCTTCGTGGCTACAATCAGTTCAGGTCAACAGAGTATAGATCCACACTGTATCCTCGATGGCTATACATTTTATCAATACAATTATGGATCTGTAGTGTATTTTATGGCGGCCATATCTTGCAAGTCTTGATCACCCAAGCATAGGTATGCCTGCCTTGGGTTTGAAACATGTCATAATATTTGTTGGATGTTTGTGTGTAGATTTTGTCAGGTTCTCTGCATCTATACCCTTGCTTGAAAGTCTACAAAGCATCTCAGTTATCAGTTCTCATCTTCTAACTTCATACTTTGGGGGGCAATCTGTTACACATCAACATTACTCGCTTTGATAAGTGTCGCATGTTTCTCACAAGTGTCGTAAGTGTCAAGCAAAGCATACTACCATGATGCATATGTCATACTTATAACGACATTAAGAAGACACTTAAAATACCAAAAACACTTGATTTGAAGGAAGAGGAATGGTTAACTGAAGTTAAGTACCTCTTGCCATCTGAAAGAACCATTGAATCTAGGTTTTTAGAAGAGAGAACTCCCCTATATCTCTCTTAGGAGCACTGGCGCTACCCTATAAATTGCTAGGGAGTGTTATAACATTGAACAACCCTTCAGAAGGAGCGCTATTTATTTTAAGAGTGTTGGCACCCGCCTAAAGCCTACTAGGGAGCGCTATAGTGCTCTGATGGCCCTTTTGAGGGAGCGCTGCCTATTCTGGGCAGCAGTTGGTCTATTGAGGAGAATAAGGGGAAGATATTTTCAATCTTGGAAGGTAGTTGAATTCAAACTCCTGGTCTAGCCATGATCTTAGGGAATATCCCTGACTCAAGGAGGAAAATCCTCAACTTACCCTAAAGATACCTCAAGAGGTTAGGCCTCTCTAAACCTATATAAGAAGGCTCTATTATGGTGGAAAGGAGAAAGAATTAGAAGCATGAAACTTATGATCTCATAGGAAACACATGGTGAACTAGAGGAGAGTAATCAGTGAAGTTGTTGTCATCCGGATCATGTATATTTTGAGCAAGGGTTAGACAAAGGGGATTTGACGAAGCTATTGCATTCGCATCTACGATTGTAAGTTACTTCTGTCATTTTTCTCATCAATATGACATGCTTGGCCTATTTCTTTCTAGTTTGTGTTTAATCTCACATGAAATTGTCTCTGATAGATAGGTCTATTTCAAGCTAATATCAGTAGAGTAGGAAGTGGTTGTACTATTTTTTGTCTACAGGGCTTATCAAGGAGCGAAAGATCATAGCTCAACTCAGAGCATGCAGGGACAAACGTCGGTAAAACGTACTTCTTTTCTCCTTCCTCCTCATACATTAGTTCATATAGATCTAAAAGGAAGTCAGTGTCCATGATAAGCGTCTTCTGTCTTAAGAGTTAAGAGTCTAGCTCTCAAGAGGAGATCTACCTGTTCGCAGGGATATTTTCCTTCAACAATCATGTATTAAGGAAGAAAGAAAATATTAAATAATAACAAAGGTAAAGAATGAAGTGCGTGGAAGGCACACAAACGGAGGAAGGGTCGAAGTGGTTAAACAAGAATAAAAGAAGGAGAGAAGTAAGGGAAAGCAATCCGTTGAAAGAGAAGATCAAGGAAGACAAAGAAACAAAGAGGATATATCATGGAAAAGGAAAAAAGCGTAAGAAGACACTAATAGGTTCTTTGGAGCACCTCGCGGAGAAGAAGGAAGAACAGGTCGGTGAAGTCCTTAAAATATGGGTTTTGGTACCTAGGGTTTTGGCACCTAGACTTCGGTCTAAGGTTTCTAAGAGTCATGGAATGATAAATAGAGGTCTAGAAGAGTTGAGAGGAGATGGAGATATAGAGAGATTGATATGTAAAAGTGTTATGTTCTAGTGCATTCTTGTATTTTGGATCTTCAGTTGGGAGTGGAGATTGACTCTACAGTTGGGTGCGCGGGGTTGGGAGATAAAGAGGAGAGAGAGAAATATCCGCAGCTGAGTGTATAGATAGAACTATGTATTTTCATCTAATTTATAAATAAAACAAAGTTATGTGGACGTATCCCTAGGGAGAGGGTGAACCACACAAAATCTTGTTGTTCTATGTGGTTGATGTTGTGTTATTTGCTATCTATTATACTGTTATTGCATTGTTGTTTTCTCTACCAAAAATAAGAGTTATAACTAACTTCGCAAAGTTAAGTATAATATTGCTAAGAGTATCTATGTTATTTTGTCTTGTTATTCAGGAATCATCTTGCAGTCCTTTTGGTTGTAGACACTTGTGTCCTGCAACCCCCCTATTGCTACTTCGGGTGAGACTTCATCTACTTCGCAGGTGTTGCCAAAAGGACCAATAGTTAGGGTTTGTTGGTGCGCTGTGAGAAATGAACCCTGGGTCTACCCCTATGCCAACACTTGAATATGGCTCTTTATTACCTTTAATGATAACAAAGGTGATAGTTAGCTTATCATTCTAAATACCATTACTCTTTCATCTTATCCTATTAGCTTGTAAACAATTACATTTCAACCATAATAAAGCTATTCACAATAGAGTGGTTATGATATCCTAGTTAGTATGTCGTTTGATTCTATCCTTAGTAATGATTGGTATGATATTGATTTCCCATTGTTCTATGTGTAATAAGGGTACAACTATATCTATAAAATAGGGAAAGATTATTGGGATTACATTATAGTTACATACATATTACTTCTATATTAGTGTTGATCAACTTTGACTGGAATCATAGTATTGAAAGTGAACACATGTGATGTATGTGAATAGCTTAGATAGAGCCTATATTTTTGAGATAGCATGTTTAACTATATTGATACAACTAAGTAATATGCATAATATATGGATCTATATTGATTATACTCATAGAGCTAGTATCATAGCTTTGAACTTGAACTTACATATAAAATATATATAACACTAAGTAACACTTACTGTATACGATAACCAAGATGATATTGAAGTAATACCTAAGCTATCTGTAATGAACACATACTACTTATCACTATTCCACAATGTTGATTAGGGAAATAAGGGGAATATACACACTACTCGATAATGGTGATAGGTGAAAATAAGGGTAATAACTTATGACACAAGCATTGGAATCACATACAAGTGTTGATACTTAGTGCCATTGCTTTCTAGTAATGCTCTATTTCATGATAAAATGTATCTGATTATGGTAAGTATGTTTATTTCTAATCAGTGTATCTATGATATCCCATCTAGTTAATATGAGATAAGATTAATATCACAACACGTATTGATTATGGTAAATAGGTAACATGATATCACCTTGTTAAACCTTAAGCTAAGTTGTTCCTGTATTACTGATATCATAGTAATGGAATGGCTCTATTCCCCTTGTATTACAGGTTAAGCTATTGCCTTTAGCTCTTATTATATACTTCCCTTTGTAGTTAAAATTCATGTCATTTGCTTCTATTCCCTATGTTATAGCTCATACAACAACCTTTAACTGTAACTGGACAATTAGGGCAGAGGTTAGTAGTATCCCTATTCAATGGACTTACTTCCTTATAGTGATCATTGTTCTGGTACCAGGATGAGATTCACAGTATGGAATGTTATGGAATTAATGGGAAGCAATATCATTGGCTACTACACAATGAGAGATTCAAACTAGTGTAATCAATAGTTCATAATTAGATACATTAGACTCATATCATGAAGTTGTACTCATAGCTAGTTTTGTACTAATCCATATCCAAGTAATGGAAATCAATGGAGCTCAACCTGTACAATGTGTGTAATAAGCTAATAGCTATCATAATTAGTACTAATACACTCACTCACTCACTCTATGTGATGGATAGGTGATCAAAATAGTAGTAGTGATCTTGTATTACTATTAGTTTAATTAACACTAGCTTTGTGTTAATTACATTACGAGCATTACTTATTTTGTGCTATTACATATGGTATAAGTAGTAACATGTAGATATCGAGCTTAAAGTAGAGCTTACTTCATAGTTACCCATCGTGTAATGGTTCCAACAATTGTAAGTAAGCATATGGTGTTAGTTATGTGATTAACTTTATCTACAGAAGAATGTGATTATGGTGTTAGTAAGCATATAGAATTCCTAGGAACTGTATTTTCTACTAGTTTTGTTGTAGGCTTTGTTATCGCACGACAGTGACGGTTTTGTAGGAAGGGTTTAGGTAGCTTGGTCAAGGCCCAGAAACCCGGTAACATGAGTTTTCGCTGCTTGTCACCTCGATGGGGGGCTCTTTCTATTAGGAGGGCTAGTCCAAGGGAAGCGTCCCTATGTAATCTGGTTTCTTGAAAGGCTAAAGGTTTAATGGATCAAGGTAAGTGATTCCCTTTCCCAGATTCTTGCCCAAAAGAGATAGTCAAAGAGGAGATCTTCCAACTTTGGATGGCATTTTGTTTTGAGACAAGACAAATAGCACTAGAATATGTCTTTGCGATTAGTTTAGTACTTCAAATATTAATGACTATCTTTAATTATATATGAGCAATGATGAGAGTAATCAATAATTGCAATTAAAGACAAAAGGTTATAATAATACTCCTTCAATAAATACAAAATTTGCACTTGCATTCCAATGTACAAAAATCAATATATAATATCACAATGCAATGAATGTAATAAATCTGCTCATCTGATGTAAATATATTTGTTGCGTCACAATTGCAGAAATAGGGTGAAATTCGACCCTAAATTATGTTGGTTTTGGAAGGCAAAAAGTGAAGCGTTTTGCACATTTATATGAATAATCTATACTTCAAATGCCAACCAATTCACAACGTTTTACATTCAAACAATGGCTAAAAGAGGCTTAATGTCATAAATATTTCTGCTGATATAAAAGTGGCGTCAGCCCTAAATCAGTTAGTTTGAGAGACAGTGAGGAAAACGTTTTGTCATATAGCTTGTGAAAATGATCAATGACTCATAATCTATCAAATAAGGTGACAAAAGTCAAAAGCGTTTTATGCCAAACAAGGGGTTTAAACAAGTATGACGTCAACTATATTGTTTAGTTTAGTATAGGTTAGGGTTGGCTAGCCAAGAAGTAGACGTTTAGCCAATTCAACCAATGAAAATTATGAAACCTCTATGGCTATGATAAGATGACTAAGCTGCAATTTTCTATCCAAACACAAGTCCAAAATCAGCAGATGTCATCTCATTAGGGTTAGTAAAATCAGCTGGGGTTAGATGCTAGGTTAGTTAGGGTTTCAAATTTTAGAGTGTTTGAAAGAGTTTAAGGATGAACAAACTCAAAGATATTTCTAGACTAGTGCCTTGGTTAATGGAGTCAATTGAAATTGAGACTAATGGTTTAGGAAAGACTCAACTTAAGGACAAAGGATTAGGGTTTGATGGTGTTGCTATGGCAAGGCCACCAAACCAAAACCCTAGAAGAAAAGGCTTACTTAGGTGTAGCTAGGCTAGGCCTAATGCTTCCCTCTTCTTTCCTTAAGACTTCTTTGGCAAAGCAGGATGAAAGCTTTTAAACACAAATCTATGGCTGAAAAGTGTTGTTTAGAGACAAAGGCTTTTCAAAACCTAGAAGCAAACCCTAGGTGTAAACTAGATTAGGCCTAGGGCGGCTTTTTCTTTCTTCAATTTGTGCTCAAAACTAGCTCAAGTTAAGGGGAAGTCCTGGTGTAGCTATGGCTAGGCTAAAACTTCTCAAATCAAAATGGCTTAAATCTTTTATCATGGGGACATGAAGCCACGACCTACTTGTGTGAACCCTAGGGTTTCAAGGATTAAGCAAATAATAACAAGATAACAATGTATGCAAGATGTTAGATCAGCAACCATTCATTTAAAGAAGTTTGATGAAAAACACTTACAAACTCATGATGAGCATAATCCACACCTAGTTGTAAACCTTCCAATGATAAATAGCACCACTTGCCAAAAAAATAGTCCTCCAAGAAGTTTACCTCACTCCAAAGAAGAAAAACCAAGAACAAAAGCTAGAAATGTCACTCTCACAAGAGCAAGTTGTATCTTTAAAATGAGGGCAAAACATCTCTATTTATATGATTCTTGACCTTTAATTAGAAATAGGTCAACAAAACAGCCCGACAAGGCTGACAATACATAATTCTATTAATTTGTCACTTTACATTGCTAAAATGCCAAAATGAGCTAATAATGGAGGCGTCAAGCCTTAGGAGGCGTTAGCCCTTTAGAGACAAAATCATCATCTTACCCAGCCAGGGCGTTGTGGCCCTCACAGAATCCTACAACACACTGAGTGTGTAAAACAAGCCCAACATGTTGCCCTCTGCTCTAGAAAGCATCCAACTAACCCTGGGTGGCGTCCAATCTTCCCAGGTCAACGTCCATCCTGCGGGGGATGATCCCCATAGGCTGGATCTCTGCCAAAAGCGTCACGATGAGGAGAATCCTTCTTCTTCTCTATGCAGGCACTCGTCATAACTCTGTCACGCCTCCGCCATCCCAACATCCATCTGATGGGCTCTTGACCCCCATGGAGGTCCGAACTAAAATCATCTCCCCATGTAATGCAGATCCTGCAATTTTGTCCCGGAGTCCAGGTATGGTCACGCACATCAAAGACTAAGCCCTCAATGGGCTCATCAGTCCTAGACATCCTTAGCAATGTAAATCATATTTCATCCCATTAAATTATATCAAACGCTATGCATGAAATCCCTAACAATTCATCTAATAGCTCTAAAACATTACACGGACCCACTATACGAGGCTAAGGTAACCAACAAGACCACCTATTGGGATAATACCCGCAGGAAATGGAGAGTTCCCTCGAAGGATCATCCAAGCCATGTGTAATGTGGTGATATGGTTTTAGGGATGTCAGTCATAGTAAGACCAAGAGTGGTGTTATGCGTAGGTGCCTTTGTAGGAGGCCGAGAGTTGTACGCGTCATGGATGCATTTTTCCAAGCCCTTATTGCCTTATCTTTCTTTATTTGCATTTTAATACAAGCCTTGATGAAGAGGACAACGCCTTGGCTTGGTGGCGGTGGCAGCTACGTTACCCGCTAGTATCTTAGCGAGAAATAGAGAGGCTCATGGTGATTTGCCTCCTTTGGCCATGCAACCAAGGTCACTTCACAGTTTGGTGACAGGATAGTGGCAATGTCATACATTAAATACTTATGAACATAATGGGCGGCTCATTGATGAGACCTCCCATCCTCTTGGATTAGGTCTTGCATTTATTTATTTCATTTTTTCTTAGGGTCCCTTAGTTTCTTGTCGAGAGGCTTTTTATTGCCTTCTTCGAGGATCCTCACAGGTGAGGCATCTCTAGGTTTATTTTCCTATGGATTTATCTTTTACCGACTGCTTTACCCCCTGGGCCTTTAACCACTTCTTCCCACAAGACAAAGTGTATACCTGGAAGGTCATACCAATAGCCAAATGGGGAATGGGAAGGATGGCCGGGGATATAAGATGGAAAAGTGATAAGATGGTGGGAGGGGAGACGATAGCTCACGCAAGCCCCTTTGGTGGCTAACCCAAAACCCATGAATACCCGACTTGCTAGTTGCCCCATCAATCCCACTAACAATGGTCAAGAGGATTAGTGTAAGATCAGCAGGTCATTTGAAATGAAAGGAACCAAATGCATACATAAGAAGGTTATAGCGATCAAATATGACACAGACCTACATGATACCTGGGACCAATTACCTCATGGAGCAAGAGTCCTCGATGCAAGTCTAGGCGGTAGTGATGGAGGTTAGTGCTGTGGGACAAAGGTGGGTGAAGAAGATGGGCCCTCTAGGGTCATGCTCAAGTCCTCACTGCTCGGTACTCCATGTCTAGGACCATGTGGGTCTTGAGACATGATCTCCTAGTTATCCCTAGATATCGGGGATACTTCGAACTGCTCTTAACCTATTAGAATTATAACTAGCTAGGATGCTACTTAGTCAAATTCTACTTTACTTGAAGATCAAATTGACACAACCACCTAACCATTTCAAGATTGTTATTCACCTTGGCCTCAACATCTATAATATTAAGCATAGATAAGCCCATTGAAAGGTTGTACTAGACATGTTTAAAGCCCATTGAAAGGTTGTACTAGACATGTTTACAGAATTAGTGATGGAGTGGCCTAGTGATAGAATTATACTTGACCATCTTATACATGCCATAACATCCTTGACAGGGCCTGACCCTTTCCTTGTACAGACACATGCCCAAATTCGGGCCTGTCTCTAGCCATATTTGTCCTTGTCCATGTACAGGGATAGGCCCAAATCATTTAATGAACAAATAATTCACTATTTAATACTTGTCCACATGAATTTGGCACAAAAATATTTTATTGCATTTAATATCAAGAGACAACAATACATATAGCAAAAAAAATTGTTGTAGGTGTGCCAACTGATATAACAACAACAAATACATTCAGTGGAATTGATGATAGACCTGTTAAATCTGTTATGATGGAAGTAAAACTCAACAAACCCAAATTGATCTATACTTTATTGTTGACATGTAATACCCTTGTTGTAGGTGTCCAAGAATATGCAGCAAGAAATGTGTTGGAATGCTCCCTTTTTAGACAACCTGTAAACACACTTGTGAGGCTTGTTTACAAATAATGATATCTAAACTAATACACAATTACATGAGTTATTTCATTCATTAATACTCTCAAATAGTTTGCAGACAATATTTATATATCATTATATGGTTGTTATGGCACCCAAGATGAAGGTTATATGTGTGTTATTTTCAATGTATAATGTGAGAAAGATCTTCCCAATAGCTTTGTAGTCTGAAATATCAGTTGTTGTTAATCCAACCAACAGATTTGCAATGTGACAATGCATATCAGTGTCCCTTCTCTTTTAGAATATGATGATTTAAGAGTTTTCCTTGGCATCCAAAGTTCCTTCCAGTCTACATGTTGAACCTTGCTTCTCTGTATTTTAAATTTGGAGTTGAAATGATGAATTTGTGGCTGAGAAAAGAAAGTTACCATTGCCAAACCCACAGTCTGTTGATAAGAGAGGGACACCTCCCACAAACCCATGAGTTGCTGAGAAAAGAGAGGTAAAACCTGCTGATAAGTGGTTCGACGTCCTTCTTTAACCCCCAAAACTTGTACATTCAGGCCTATCCTTGTACATGGATAGGGCCGAATATGGCCCTATCCATGTACAGGGACATGCTTGAACCTCCTATAAATTAATAATTTATGAACACAATAAGATATAGACACAATAGAGTAAAAACACAAACACAACAACACCTAGACAATATAATATAGAGAAGTATAGGTATCATATGTTTTTCAGATGGGATGACAGGGCCGAATTTGACCTGTCCATGTTCAAGAACATGCTCGTATTCGGGTCTGTCCCTGGACACGGATAGGGAAATTTTTGTCCCTGTCCATGTACATGGATAGGATCGAATTCAGGCATGTCCCTATACATGGATAGGGTCGAATATGGCCCTGTCCATGTACAGGGACAGGCCCAAACCTTCTATAAATTAATAATTTATGAACACAATAGGATGCAGACACAATAGAGTAAAAACAAATACACAACAACACCTAGACCATATCGGGCACAAGCAAGTAGAGCTATAGTATGTTTATCATATGGGATGACAGATCTGAATTTGGACCTATCCATGTACAGGGACGAGCTTGAATTTGAGCTTGTCCCATTATTGAAGAACAACAAATGTATAAACTAAATGACATCCAAAGAAGAGCATGATTATGTTATTGATCTTCCTTTGGTTTTTTGGTTTATTTTGTTTTTGGTTAAGTACCAAGTTGAGATAATGTGTGATTTGTTTCTCTCTCGGGATGGTCCATGAGACCTAGGAGTAGTTAAGAAGAGCATGATCACATTATTGATCTTCCTTGTATGTTGGGATGATAAAATCTTATAAGTAAATATCATGATAATCATGTGGACATTTTTCCATTCAAGAACTTAATTGTTGACTTTGTCTTGAAATCACCCTTGTTTGACTTACAATCCCTTTCATTGTTGTGTGGGTTTTTTGGTTTTGTGCTTTACCTAAATAAAGTTAGCCTTCTTGACTTTGGAAGAATTTAATTGTTGAATTTGTGTTGAAACCACCCTTGCTTGAATTATGCCCCCCTTAATTGTTGTGTGGGTTTTTGGTTTTGTTCTTTTCTTTTTCCTAAAGAAAGTTAGCTGCCTCTAACCATTAGCTCCATTTCCTGGCCAAATCTTGTGGTGCTAATTGGTTTCCTCCCAACCACACTCAAGGTAAACCTCTTTCTCTAAGACCCCCAAGTTGTGTGGGCTCATAACTAGTTCAAGATTGTTCTCTCTAGCATAATTTTGGCAATGTCTACTTACTCTCTTGGTCACACTAAAATCATGGATTCTCTCATCTATTTATAAACCTAGTGAGGTTAGCCACCTTACCACATCCACACAAAATTATCAATTTTTCTATTTATTTAATTTAATTATTCCTTATTATTCATCACCCCCCTTGAGGTGTCAATCCCCTTTTTTCCTTAATTATTTATTTTTCCTTAATAAATAATTCAAATTCAAATAAAATAATAATATATTCAAGAGCCCCATGGGCCATCAATGTGACTAATTATCTTATTGATTAATTCAACCATGTGGTATTTTCGGTTACCTTAGCTTAGTTCCACATCTGGAAGGATTAACTTCTAGGGAGTAAGGTTATCCTATCTCATTGTGCACTCCCCAATCAATATCATCCCATATATTTTGAAAAGAGAGACTCCACACCTCTTTTTAGACTCCACTCCTCTATTAAGGATTCATTGGTTATGGCACACACCCATATGTTGGTAAGTTGGTAAATCTTTTCTTTGTACCCTACACAAATATGCACCCATGCATATCAAATACACCAAAACATAATATAACCAAATCAATTTCAAATGACATGTTACCCTTAATAAATTTGTATTTTTTCATGTGTACTTCCATAGTCGCTTGATGTCTAGATAGAAAAATCCATTTGACTTGACTAATCAAATTTCAATTGCTTTTTATATCCCAATTATCCTCCATGGGTCTTACTGCCTAACTCCCAAAATGGAGTTCTCCTAGATAGGTGTATACATTTTTGTCACCCTTCAAATGGTCCATTACCTGCACCACTAAAATTAATGGGATCATATCATTACATATGCATATAGATATGAATTGTAGTCAAACATAACGTCAAATAAAGTTATATTGGTTTCATTAATCCTCCATAACATTTAGTTTGGATTCAACAACCTTCCTCTCATTCAATCAACTCCACCTAGGAGTCTTGTAGGCCCCATCATCCTGCCACAATTCATAATTTATTTCTATTATTAGTATTCATTGATCAATGCATGATAAAATTATATTACCCAATCATTCGAGCTATCATTCATTAATCCATCACAATAAGCAATCATGTCATCCATATGTTACACAATTACCTACTCATTAATAAAAAATACTTAGAGAAACATCCTTGAAAAACATTCCATGTGTCACAAGTATAGATATCCACCCTATCTATATAGATAAAACCCTTGAACACATAAACAAATCTAGGGTTAATTTCCTTATTCTATGCCAAATAGAATTAGGAAAGGAGGGGCATTACACATAATCCTATATATAAGGAGGATACTCATCATGGGATGATCAGTTTGGTGTTCTCAATGCTTTTACATTGTTTGAAGGAATACCCTTGAAGTGACATTGGAGAGTTTCCCTCTTTCAAATAAGCAATTTAACTCACTTTTTTTAGAAATTCAATGATTTGGATTGTCTTAAAATATGCCAAACCTCTAAGACAACATTTTATGGAAAAAAATCTCAACAATACGATCAGGCTTTGACTTGGGACAGAGTCTCTGTTGAATTTGGGGAAAATTTCTACTAGATAAGAATGCACTATAAGTACCCCTTATCCCATGCTTAAGATAGAATATAAAATGTTACAACTCTTCAATAAAAAAAAAAGGTAGGGACAAATTACAATGTCAAGTGAATGTAAGTTGAGTTGTGTTGTGCGATTACCGACCATCGACTCTTAATATTCTTTAGACGTGATATTTTTTCTCTTATGTTACCTCGATGAAAAATGTTCGTCATTCTCTTGTAAATCTCATTTGTCTATTATGTCCAAGGAGAAAAAGCAACAACTTGSACTTGCTAACAACTATTCTTATGCAGTAAACTTGGTAATTTCACATACATGGAAGACAAATACATATACATGAAAGGTAAATATATGAATACAAGTAATGAACATGATACAAACACATGGAAGACAAACATATACATGGAAATAAAATATACAAAGATGAATAATGCAGATGATTAAAATAACAACATATGCACATGTTTTTGGAATGGGGTGTGATAGGTTTCTAATACATAATGACAAAAAAACAATTGATATTATTTTTCTATAAATTATTGTTGCCTCTTTATTTCAGTGGGATAAAGTCGAGTAGGATAAGAATAACATCAAATTTTGATGCAATGGATAGGAAATCATGGGATGAAAAGAAGCCTCAACAATAATCAAATAGTGGTAGGATTTAGGCAATTAGAAATGCCTAGTGTAATACACCTTATGTATATTACAATGTTTATTAATTTCCAATTAAATCATTAATGTAATAATTATACTTTTAATGTAAAGTCACGTCTTTTAAGACAAAAATACATAACTCTACTCATTTATGTGTATTTATACATGTTGTTGTACATTGAATAGAAGGGAAAATAATAAATGTATTAAATATTAAATATACGTTTCATAAATATCTAGTTTCATGCTTCCAAGTGGTAGCAGAGAAAAACCTCTCACCTCAAGTTAAATTCACATGTGTTAGTATGAACACCATAAATGACATACTTGGAAATATGAAAAACATTATGGAAAATATGAATGACTCTCTCAAAGAAATGAAGAATTTTGTGAACTCTCTCGAAAAAATGAAGAATTTTGTGAATGAAATAATGGAAGAACAAATAGAGAAAGTAGTGTTAACGAGTAAATCAGTAGATGTAGACATGAACTGATCCCCCTAGATCTACCTAGATCTAGAACAAAACAAGATGAAACAAGATACTTTCCCTAGGTTACAATCATTGAATTTAACTACCAAAGAAGGAATAGATAACATACCTTACGAATCGCTTCCTTATGTCTTTGTTGGTCCTGCCTTACTTCAATGTTCTTGTGATATCATATCTGCAATGACACAAATAAACCAACGTGAAAGCAACAATAGTGAAATTCAATGACAACCTAAACATGTGATCAAGGAGTCATGTAATAAAATATCAATCATTTTATGGGAAAGAGACGTGCCACCGTATTATATTAATGAAAGCTAAAAAATACAACCGAATCGCCTTCATGTCACAAGTTCCCTTTCAGTGGCCCTTTGTTCTGACACACACATACATTTTCTCTTAAATTTGCATGAAGATGTTTCACAAAATCTTGATGGATAAATGGAGACCTCAAGCATCACTTGAAATAGGATTCTTCACATAGTCTTCAGACTATTCTTTCATCAATTTTCTATGCTTCTTTATGCTTGTACCTCTAACCTTTTCCATGAGAAGCCTATCATTATATAGGAGAAGCTGAAGTGGTTAAAGAGATGAGGATGATCCAAAAATGCATCTTGCAAGGGTAGAAAGAGGTTGCTTTTCTCAGGCAAAAGATCATATTGGGAAATTTAACGCATGTTTGTGTAATCATCATCAGGGTGACAAAAATAATGTGTAACAGAATGCCCCCCAAATTATGAGGCTGGAACTCGAGACAACTGAAATACTTTGTAAAATAAGTGTGTATGTGTCAATAACTAAAGGTGCACCAATCAAGAACCTGCAAACAATCAAGCATCTGTACAATATCACACCATGTCTGAAGTAGGCATTCCCATGTTCATACCGTAGATGATTAAAATCATAAATGTAGGTCATGGCCACCAATTATACAACGTGGATCCATGTCAACAAGATTATGCATAGCCACTAGGAATACACTGTGGATCCATGCATCGAAAACTCAAGTATGAACATAGCCACGAGACATACAAGGTGGATCTATGTGTCAAAACAAATCACAAATACTCCATCGCAACCTGGACCAAAAAATGATAAATTCCAGGGTCTTCAATCCATCGTCCGTTAGTACGATTCTAGTCACGTGATTACAGATGTTGAAGTCGAGCATGAATAGAACCCACTTGACTACCAGTCATTAATGAAAACTATTAACAAGTGCGAGGGAAATCACCATTGATGTCAATGAGTCCCAAGGTACTGCGGTACAATCCAACAAATGTGAATAAATGAGTTGAAGTCGAACACTTGACAGAATCCTTGATCATGGATAAATGATGTGAATCCACTGTCGAAAGCGAAGAAACCTACCATTGAGGCATGTAGGCTCTAAGGTACTAAATAATTTCTAAGTCTTTTTCCTGGATAATGATCTGAATTCGACAGGAAAAGACTCGTCACGGGAGGGCCTTGATGTATCCCCCATCAATGACATGAAATAAGTAACAGATTTAGGGTAGAGTAAAATACATATGTGACTTGGGACTGACATAGGGAAGGACGACATGGTAAGAATGGACCATTGTAGATGACCACTTGATAGAAGGTTTCAGTTGAACTTGTATTGAATATATGAATGACATGACAATGATATTGGTAGTATTGACTCAAAGACGACCCAAGAGATGAACTTGCAGAAGGTCAGACAAGAGACAAATGAATTACCCAACCCAGATTCAAATGACGAAGAGGGGTGTCATGTTCAAGAGTGATGCTTACTTCCATTAATACATATACAGAGACACATTCCTTTCCCAAAATTTCCCACACCATTTATGGCGAGTACCTCTTTATTTTTACGCAAGCTTAAGAAGGATAACATATGCTTGTCAATTTAAGATCATCCTTCGAACAAGTCCCTCGGAGTATATTTAATGAACCCTAAAAAGGAGTGGTTCGGTCCCATGCGGGCCTTTTGATGTTTGTTTAATAAGTCCAAAGATAGAAAACTTGGGGGGGGGTTCATGTTTTGAGAGTCTGAAAAACACATAAAGAGAACTCTCCCAGTTCCTTTTTTGTAAAATAGTTTGACAAGACCGAAAAAGTGATAAACTATCGCTAATCAAACGTTTTCTTCAAATACTTTTACAAGCGTGAAAAGAACAAGGTCGCTCAACAATCTTTTCATTTTTATGGAGCATGAAAAGAGCTTAAAGAATTCTCCACAGGTCTCGTTGTTTTTGTGTTACCACAACGAGTATGAAAAGATGACAAAAGTATACTTGGTTACATTCTCATTGATTTTAGAGCCCGAGAACAAACAAAGACTATGATCGAGGTTTTTCTAAAAAACCCTAAAAAGTAATTGTACATGCGACCAAAACAAATCGAAAAAAAATATCTATACTTCGTTGCCCAAGGTCCTAAATTGTTTCCTGTAAGTAACAAAAACACTTACAAGACCTTTAGAGTTAATGGGTTTTTGACTAAAATGTATTTATATAAAACAAAATATTAGGAAAAATGATAAAAAGGTAATAAATAGAAGCAAAAAGTCTTTTTCACCATTTTATTTACACTTGGTCAAAAACTTACCAAAAACCCTTGTTTTTTACCTCAACGTCAGCGACAGATTGTGGATGCCACAGGGGATCATTCAATGAATGGATTACATAAAAGAGGTAAGAATCTCATCTTCTATCTTTTCAATGGATTAATTTTTGTTTTTGATATTAAAAAATCAAGATTTTTTTATAATTTGGGACTGCTAGTCGTGCGCTGGGGCCGTCGTGAGTGGCCTATAACGGGCCCTGCGGAAACAAAAATTTTCATCGATGTGTTAAGGTGCAATCGCAGAAATTCCACATTGTACTTGAAGCTTGATCGCAGTGGCCGTAAAACTAAAATGAAAAGTGAACATTGACTCAACAAAAATCCCAAAAAAAGTTGAAAAAGTGTGCTAAAGATCTTCTCTGTTTCCCATGCAGGTGTTTTCTTGCAAAGATGTTGGAATGGAGAGAGTGTGAGAATGAAGAATATGATCTTATGGATTTAAATGATCTAGGGACTGTGAATGCACTCCGGTAATGTGGTCTATTAAAATTCTTCAAAGTTCAGGGCATGAGAGCCCAACAGAGATTACTAGTATATTTGGTTCATATGTGGGATTAAGAACAACAAGTGTTCCACATGGGTGTTCATGTCCTCTCTTTGGATATTGAGGATATTTATTTCCTAACGGGGTTGTCACTTCGTGGGGCACGCGTGACTCTGAAAGGTGGTTGAGGTGGTTGTTTTCCCATGAGTGAGTACATTCGTCGACATTGTGAACCTGATGCTGAAAGACGCAAAGGAAAAGTAGAAATCTGAGGTGTGAGAGATTTGACCCTCATAACCATCATTTTCACTATTGCACGGATGGAAGGGAGTGCTTAGCAACACATGGCACTCCAAATTTACTTTCACTATGCTATTGAATGCTTGGAGCCTCGAGTATTCAATTGGTGTGACGATGTATTACGCAACATGAAAATCCAACTCGCAAAAAGCAAGAATGGGGACCTAAAACTGTTCAGTTATGGGTCCATTTTAGTATCTTTCTTTTTAGAAAGAGTTCCACACCTACACTTGTAGCTGGAATGGGGAATACCAGACACGAGAGACCCATGAATGAAAATATGGTGTGGCGTGATGACACGACATGTGGTGGGATGGATTGTGAAGTATGATGATGCATTCTTCAATTCGTTGGGACCGCAAATCCTAATGATTGATGATTATGCTTATGTAGGTCTAGACTTTCAGGGTGATCCATATTTGGTTCTCCCTGAGGGATCTCAATGGGGAGATCTAGGTAAGAAAGACATTTATTTTTTACAATGTTTTTATGAGTTTTTAAAATATTTAATGTTTTTGTGTTTCCGATCAAAAGACTAATCAAAAATTTTTGATCATGTAGATGTAGGGCCACATCGACCCCCAGGCTCTTCTCCTATTCAGAGGCGAGGAGAGACACACATAGTCACTGGATGGGATGTCGAGGATTATGATGCGATAGAGAAGAACCTGGAAGGCTTGACAACAGACATCCCTGATATATCCATCAAGGAGATACTGAGGCGTTATCAATGCCATATCGTAGGTGTATCTATCTCACTTAGTCAGTTACTACATAGGGTAGCGAGAGAAGTATGCTATTGCAAGACGCATACATGATGCCATTTTGTAGGGGCCATGGGATCTATATTTTGATATTTTGATCTTCAGATGAAAACTCTTTTTGTAAACATTATATATATATATATATATATACATGAGGCTTTTACCGGTTTACTATGCTTTTTCTACAATATGTGAAATGTGATCGGAATTACAAATGTCTCAAATGTATGTCTAATACATAACTAGCTAGAGCATCAGTTAATGTATTTAGACATCTAGGAATGTGTTGATATTCAATATAATTGAAATGACTTTCCAAGAGGAGGATTCGTAAATATACCCGTAATAGAGTAGGGCTTCAGATAGTATAGACATTGTTTAATTGTAGTACTACTAGCTGTGAATCAAGTCATATAGTGAAGCGGCGAATCCCAAGCGAAATAGCACTAGTCAATAATTTGATGACCATGCTATACTCTGCGATATTCTTGGTCGCTCGACCGAGACAAACACCTTGTAGAAAAATAAGTTCATTTGAGGGTGTATATATTTCCCAAGAAGCAAAAGCTAAATTCCGGGTACTACAACTAGCACCATCGGCGAAGCCAATATAAGGTAGTGAAAACATCGACATTTGGAGACCAAACACAATGCAGGGTAAGTACCCAGGGGTAAAAGTCAAATAGAATAAACATACTAAAGTAACACATAAGAGTATGATACAGTAAAAATACAAGTGCTT
>SNQJ01S0154857.1:0-14080 GCA_010110895.2 Picea sitchensis
CCTCATGAATTCGTTATTTGTGTGCGTACTGATCCAATTCAGACTTCACGCCTGGTTCTCGGGAGGACGACATCCTTATATACCTCAGGTAGTACCCTGCGTAATTCTCCCCATAGAAATACCTTCCTTGAAAAGCCCATCAAGAACCGGGAAGGCGGTTGTGAAGGCGTAAGGCCTTAGTAACCCTGCATGAGGAGGAACGATCCTCTTGAAAACCGAGATGATAGCATAAGGATGAAGTAACGAATCGACGGATGAGATCTTGTCTGGAGATCTGTGGTCACTCGTGACCATTAGATTTGGTAAGAGGAAGTTGGAAAGTTAAGTATCTTAACCTGATAGATATTAATCGACGGACGAGATTTCGTCGGGGAATCGACGGTCACCCATGACCGTTATATTAGTAGGAGAAGGTAGGGCGTTAAATGCCTTACCACTTTGTTTTCCTATGTCTTCGTGGGTAGCGAAGAGTTTAGGACCATAGATCCCCAAGGTTCATGAGAGCATCTGGACCGTGGATCTTTTCCACACCCAGGGAGTCGTGGAAGAAAGCACGGGTAGTAACCATTATATGTCGTCCGATTAATGGATTCCACATGTCGTGAGATCTCCCATTTCGGGAAATCGGGAATCGCAGAATCATGATTCCTGTTGACAAGAGTTCGAGATTTTCCATGGTGAAAACCCCGGGACGGATTTGAGCTGTTCGATTAACGGAGGCCACGTGTCGTGAGATCTCCCATTTCGGGAAATCGGGAATCGCGGAATCGAGATTCCTGTTGACAAGAGTTCAGGATTTTCCATGGTGAAAACCCCGGGATGGATCTGAGCCATCCGATTAACGAAGGCCACATTTCGTGAGATCTCCCATTTAGGGAAACCAGGAGTTAGGAAATCGGGATTTCTATTGACAAGAATTTGGGATTTTCCATGGTGAAAACCTCGGGACGGATCTGAGTCGTCCGATTGACGGAGGCCACGCGTCGTGAGATCTCCCATTCTAGGAAATCAAAAATCACGAGATCGGGAGTCCTAGCGACAAGGGATCGGGATTTTCCTGGGTGGAAACCCTGGAGCAGTTGTGGATCGTCTGATTTAAGGAGGTGACATGTTGAGAGATTACCCATTTTGGGAAAATCGGGGATCAGGGATTCGGGAGTTCTGCTGATAAAAACTCGGGCTCTTGCCTTGACAAATCCTGATCCATAATGTCGAGACAATTGTATGTGGCTAAGTCCCGATGGACGGAAAAGATTCCTTGGGGAAATATCAGGGTTTGTAATGACCGTCCGATGTGAGGAAGAGATGTCATTTTTACGTTGGGGCGCGAGCGCGCATTAGGGTAAGTAGCGAACAGATCTGGATGGCCAAAGTCCACCCGCCCAGATCTATGGCTGAGGATGCATTTCGACGCCCCCTTGCCATTCTGTCTTTAATGGGGGGGGGGTCCGAAATTGGACGCGCAACTCTCGAACGGTCGAGATTAACTCATCTTGATCAACGGTGCTCAGGTGGATTATGGAGCCCCCTTGCCATTCTACCTTTAATGGGGGGGGTCTGGAATAGTGTGGTGTGTGAAGTGGGGCCCCTCTTGTCATGTCGACCACCGTGTCGTGTTTCCCTCTCTGCCACCTATATTCCACTTAACCACGCAACGGGGCCGTTTCTCATTGGTTGTTCTCTGGCCCTGTTGGGATTTGTTCCTATTATCCATTTGATAACCCTGTAGGGATTCGCCCCCATTGGCCGATCGCTATCCCTGTCGGGGTTTGGTGGTTTCCAAGTCAAACGATTCGACATCACTGTAGCGTCGAGGTGTGAAATATGAAAGGGGTACTGCGTTTATTCGGACTGTGATCATAACCCGTGACCACATGGGAGTGGGGAGAGAGAAAGAGCCAGCTTACGCTGGTCCTCCATGGATGTTTAGGGCTTCTAATTCGGCAGAAGACCAGAAAAATCCGATTTAGGTAGTGGGTATGTGACATCTTCACACACACAAACCTCCAGAGTGAAATCCTTCCAGAGTGTCGTATCTTCTGACACACATCCTCCTCTATTCAGTGGTCACAATGGAATCTGACTCTTCAGCCTTTGGGAGTTCTCGACCCATGCAATACCACTTTTCTTCCAAAGTGAATTTTCTCCGAAGTGGCAGATCTTCTGCCATCCGTCCTCATCTATTCAACGGTCACAATGAACTTCAATGCTTCGGCCTTCGGGAGTTTTCGACCCACGCAATACCACTTTTCTTCCAGAGTGACTTTTCTCTGAAGTGGCAGATCTTCTGCAACACGTCCTCCTCTATTCAATGTTCACGATGAACTCTGACACTTCGGCCTTCAGAGATTTTCGAAGAACCACACTTCATTTCCTCCGGAGTGGCTCTGCTCCGGAGTTAACAATCTACTGCCATGTGCCTCCCTGTGCCAACGACTAGGATCTACTCTGGCACTTCGATACTTCAGGTCCCTTTGGAATCTCTACGATACTACACCCCAAATCCTCTAGAGTCTCGAAGTCTCAAACTCCCAGAGTTGGTCAGCGTCGGGTTGACCATAGCCTAGATCTAACGGCCAAGGTCTATCCATGTATACCCACATATCTACAGCTCTCATTAATTCGGAGATTCAGAGCTTATCGACATGCCACACCTCAAATCCCTCGGAGTGCCAAGTCTCCGGACAATAGGATGTGGTGCCACGCATCCCCTGTATATCGACGACTGAGAGGGATCCCAAAGGATTCGAGGATCAACGGTCCTCGTTACTTCGTAAATTCGGTCTTCGGAAGTTTTGGAGGTGAAACACCTTCGTTCTCCCTAAGTAGTCAATGTTAGGATGACCTCGACATAGATCTAATGGTCTAAGGGTGTCCGCGTAACCCCGGATATCTATGGCTCGTAACTTCCCTTGGGTCCCTTGGGTCCCATTGTTGGGACACTCCTAGAGGGACACCTTACAACACTTTCGCTCGACATGTGGGCCCCCACATGATCTCAATGTAATACACATGCACCCACGATCGAACGGTCGAGAGGGATCCCGAAGGATCCTTATATCCACAGTCCACATTACTTCGTGACTTCGGCCTTCAGGGGTTTTGGTGTTACAAAACCTCTGTTATCCCAAAGCGGTCAACGTCGAGCTGACTACATCGTAGATCCAATGGTTGGGATAGTTCTTGAGCATCCTCAAATCTACGTCCTAGATTAACTTTGGCTTCGGGAATTCGGAGGGTCCGTCTCCTTTATGGAAATCACCCAAAAATTTTCAAACTCGCGAAGACTGAAGGAGTCGAGGGGTTAACACTCGCGTTCCTTCTCCAAATCCAATGATCATGACAAACCTTGGCTCCTCTCGAATGGATCTCTTCCGCTCGTCTTTCAAACAAGAGAGTCCTCTCTTTCGAGACTTAAATCTTAGTGTCCTTCCTGAGCTTCATCAACTCTAAACAACTTAGGCGCCGACACATGCTTTGCACTCTTTCTCCTGAGCTTGAAACTTAGAAAAAATATCCCACACACCCCTCGCACTCATTCACCAACTCTAGAACCTAAGAGGTTCTCGGTCTCTGCCCACCTCACAAAGACTCTGTGAATACATGCATTACTTCTCCTGTGCTTTGACATACCCATTTTTCCAGGAGACCCAAAACAACTGGAAGTGTAGACGTGCATACATGCAATTATGCCCAAGGTCGGCGACCTCACAGTTCCATTGCTCTAACTTAAGCCACCATGGGGCTCAAGCATTTACGAGTACAAATCGTGTCCGAACCATATAATTTCTTACTTTCCTAAATACACAATCAAGAATAAATAAAAGGGACACGGTCAAACCATCAATCAAAGATACACATCCCTGAACATTCACAGGGTATCCAACTTTATTTTACAGTTACAATTCAATTACAAAGAGTATGGGAATACTCATCTATTTCAAGTTGTAGCCAACCAACTAACTGTGGATGTTTGCCTTTCCACCCAACCATAGGATCAAAGGCATTCATTCTTAGTGCTCTAGCCACCCCCGTGCCAAGCCATGATATCACTAGGGAACTTATGTTGTTTCTCAGAGACTCTCTCTTTGTCACAACAACTCTACGATGTTTATCAGATGCCTCCTCAGCATCAAGCTCGCAACCTTCCTCTTTTCTTCTGCATATCCAAGTCGCACGTTCCCCTCTGTGCATGTGCTCTTGTATGGTATCTCTCTGGCTCCATAGCCTCACACACACGCCTCTTTTCCCCCATGTCTTATCTTGTCTACCTCGCGTGTATATCTTGCATGCTCTTCTCCTCCTTAGTAAGGTTTTGGACCTGTCTTGTTCCTTCTGTCAGAAGGAAAACTCAGGTCAGTCTGGGCCTGCAGGAAAATTGCACCCCTGTGGTACTTCGGGATGACAATTTCTTATCCCTTCAACCAGAACCTCCATGCCTCTATTCATTGGGGTAGTTGATGGTTCAACCAACAGTCCTTTTCTTATTAATTGATCTCTCCTTGGGGTCAGGATGAGGCGTATCATTTCAACAAAGAGAAATTTGGGTCATTTGACATACTGAACCCTTTCTATAGTTTTCTCATTCTTTCCTATAGTGATATCATGACCAATACTTCAAGGATTCACCCCCACATTCAGTTATTGGAAATTTGAATAATAATACATTTACATTATTCCCATGCCATAGCACGGTCATCATGATTAATGATTAATTACAAGTTGGGGAAACAGGGGTGTTACATCGCTTGTCTAAGAAAAATTTGGTTGCTTGGAAATCAAAATGACCCCTCCATAACAACCATTTTGAGTGCAATTTCGACTTGAGTTTTCATAGAAATTGGGAACTTCACTCATATTTTATTGTTATCCCCAAATTTGGGACAACTCAATGCTGAGATGACAAATTTACCAACTTCATGCTTATCTCAGGCCCATGCAAGTCTAGTGTTGAACCAACGTAGCTCTGATACCATTTTGTAACAATCCCTAACGTAATTGAAGAACATTACTTGCGGAAAATACACATAAATACAAACTTTTTTTGCTAACTAAATTTCTAGTAGCTTATCAACTACAAATTATACACGGATTTAACTATTGTCTGATACCATATAAATAAATGAATCTACAACATTAAAAAATAACATGAAGTTCGTGCCCTCACCGAGACAAACCACACATGCAATAGTCTTTGTATTGCACGTGACAACTTTTCCCAGTGCACGCAACGATCTGGGCATTGCACCAAAATCCTTTACCATTACTACTAAAATAAATTAACAAATACATTTAAACCTAAAATTACGAATAACATGAAAACCAAGCTCAAGAAATTGTCAATACTAGTTAAAACGTAAATGCAACTAATAAATTTCACCACAATAAAATATAATTCATTCTCATGCACATAGTAACACACAACAATTAAACTCATAAATTAGCACATGAAAATAGATAAACACTTATATTTTTAAAATGGTTGTGCAACCAACAACTTGGGAAGGATGTTCCACCCAACTGTAGATTTGTTGTTCCAAATCTCAACTGCAAGTCACTCCCGAGATGGGGCTAGGAATCCACAAGAAAAGGGCGTCTCTCACTGTCCTCTCACATCTCAATATATCACAACCCACTAATATTCTCCTATAGCTATCCCAGATTTCCTCCAACTCTCTTCCTCTTGACCTACCCAAACCAAGGAATGTACCCCTTCACTGCTCTTAGTCCATCGGACGTCCCATTTTTTTATTAGGGTCTCTCTGGCACATATAATTAGGAATCTATCTACTGAGAGCGCAAGGGATTTCACTGCCAGAAAAAACTATCAACAACAACAACAAACACTTGTTGTTACAGTGAAAATCACACAAGAGTTCACTGTTTAGGCCCGATGACCTGGATTTTCAATCTTCAACTCCAAAGAGCTCCAACATGCTCCAGAATTTGCCCAACCTTCTTTCTCTATCTCCAATTCTCTGTTTCTATGCTCCATGCTTGCTACTCATTTAAACTAAATATGTAAAAACTCTCTGTAACTTTCCATACGAATTTCCTCTATTTTATCTTACCTGCTTGAATTACACTCTTTCCCAAATTGATTGTACTTAGTCCCCCACACATTCTTTCCAATAACTAAGGGACGTGACTCTCACAACCACCCTCTTACATGAGTTTATTGATTGGGCTCTCATAGTCTCAAACAAAAAAATATAAGTTATCCCTACTGATAATAAAATTTAGGAAAATGGGTTGAATTAATACCTATGATTAATTCCCCCCTGGAAACCCCCTTAGACACTCTCTTCTCTTGTGGAAAACTCATCCCCCATCTCTGTTCATATCCCCTTAGTAGCTGGTATCACATTTTATTTATTTAAAAATAGAAAATACATTCACATATTACATCGCTTGGACATAACCACATTCATATCTACATTATGCATTAATTAAGATGAGGATTATAGTGGGGATGTTACATTTAGACACTTACAAGTTAGCTAAGATAAACTTGGTATATTGTGTTTTTAGGTAAACATGTATTTCTTTAGTATGTGTTAGTATGCATTTGTAGTTATGCAATTTGACTACCATAATATGTTATAGACATAAAATAATCCAACAACTCATATTCTCCTCGATACTAATGGCCATATTGATATGTGGCTTAGCACCCGATTGGTTCATATTCTATATTTAAAGGGCATGGGGGGTCATTTGTTGAAGATCAATTGTGAGAAACTCTTATTTACAAATTTTTCTTTTGCATTAATATATTTCCTCAAGTGGCCACATTGACCAGGGCCATGGATTGTTTCCCTCTTTGAGGACTTTAACCATGTAATACACTGGTGTATTGATCTTTTATTTGGTTGTGTGCTCAGAGGCTTCTTAAGGTGTTCATCCTATGTAGAAATACCTTGTTTTATCGAACACATACCTTTTTTATGCTTCGAGGGAAAAACATTTCTAAAGGCATAGGAACTGTAATGAACATTCAATATATAAATATATAAACAATAGTGAATAATAATAACAACACTTAATAACTAATAACAAATGAAAGAACATGATCTATTTAAAAAACATGATGTAATGAAGGAACATGACTTAGTAACCATTGTGACTAGTCAATTATATAAGTACATCATCACATGACATTGTATCATCATCATCTCTCATATTTTATTCATTATACTATTTTAATCCATATGGATTCTTTTATGCTATCCCATATATTTTGGATATTTCGTTTATGAACCAAGTTGTTCATGTCATATTCAAAAAATGAACTTTGTTCATTTCATTCTCCTAGATGATATTCCCTAGCTTACTCTAACAAGCAATGAATAATTCAAATATCTTATGCTAAACTTTAGGGAAGGCATGATTTTCAAACATTATTGATTATTTCATAAATTCAATGTTAATGCTTCTGACAAGCAACACCACCTATAGCATTAAAAACTCTTAATTTAGAGAGACAAGTATGTTTACAAATGGCCATCGACTTAGAGGCGTGTGCGTTAGAAACTGGATTGATCGATGAGCTAGCCTAACATTCCTTGCACTTCCCACATACCTTCTTCTATGATATTCTCCTTCAATGCTTCCACGTCTTTAACTAGCTTTGAGACAAGCTATCCTCAACTTGGTTTAGATGCCTTTGTGAATTTACTTTCCTTGAATCTATATCTTAAATTGACTTGATTTTGGACTAGGCTCTTAGTAATTTATTAGCTCGGCTCAACCAAGAAACTTGAAACCATAACATCGACCCCCATTCCACAGTCTTCTCCACTATTTATCTATACAATTTCCATATCGATATGAGAGGCTTGGTTTTCCAATCGAGAACATTCCAACATTAATAGATGTGAAATCGATTCTTTGGATATGCCAACTGCAAATGTGCTAAATAATTCGATTTCGCCTCATACATATTTGCACCTTGAACTCATACATCTGAAAATTGTTGCAAGAGTACACATCCATGGAAAGCCACGAGGCCTCATCTTCATGGTTCAATCACATGTACTTGTGAAGCATAGGGAGTGAGTATATAACCATGATTGTGATATGAGTCCTCACTTTCAAGCTTTTCTTCCTTCACTCACATCATACAATCATTTTGCTTCTTTTTTTGGCTAGAATTGATGTTTCCCTATCAACTCTTCCATTAACTCGTGGGATTCCCATCAAGCCCTTTCCTAACTGAACTTACTACATGAAAGGTAGTGGAAACAACTCGTGTTTATGTTAAACAACAACTCTTTGTTTTCTTTTTTAGCAAGCTTTCAGAAGACATCTCTTCTGCTAATTCACAAGCAGACCCATCTTTATTTTCCTTGAATCCATGAAGTGCTAATGTTTTATTTTCTCAACTTCACTAGCAATTGCCCTTGGTGGGTAAGGGACCATATGGAAGAAGAAACACCCAATTGAGAAGAAGAGGGAGAAGAAGAGGGGACTAGAGAACACTCAGTTTTATGATCCCAACAAGCAAAGCTACTTGTGACACTCTTCTTTTTCTTGTGATGGTAAGTGTTGTTAAACAAGTCATGTCAATCTTGTTAGCCAATAGAAGAGATAGCTCACTATGACCAAGTAATTGGAATAACATAAAGGTAATGGGATCAAGATGAAAGAAAGACTCTTGGAGAAGAAGCACTCGAGGTTATTGTTACTAAAATTGAAACCCTTGGCACCTAGTTGCATCTAGTCTATTGACAACTCTATCCCTTAGAACTCAATGCCACCCACAAAGTCACCATTTCCAATGAAAACATTAGGGTGGCCATTGCTTTCGTTGAAGAAATAATCTCAGGAATAAATGAATCTAACAATAAATCCTAGCACTCCTCAAATGACTGGGATGTTTCCAGTTGAATTGGCTATGCCCCTATTATTGGTAGTGACTTGATCTTTAGTGGTTATGAATTTGTATGCTACTTGTGAATCCATAGGTGAAATGCCAAACAAATTCTTGAAATAGGTGCATTCCAAACAATAGGGTCATCCGATTAGTAAACAACATAAAATAACAAGTGCTTGCAGAACAAAAGGTATTAATGGTTTCTTTTCTTCATAAGGTATGTGCATAATCTCAAACCACACGCTCCTTCACTTTACCAATCTCTTCCTCTTTTCAGTGGTTAGAGATCTTTCTCGTGCTTATCTTCCCCTTGAGAGTTTAAATTCCTGTAGGGTAAGTAGTGGTGAATACATCTTCAATGAGAGCATGACCAGGTGGTGAAGAGACTCTTTAATTTGTTAATAATTTATTACACCAAATAAAATGGCATACATATGTATTACATGCTTACCTTAATCAATGCAATTTGCACCTGATTCCTCACATACATGTGCGCCACCTATCTACATGACCAAGATTGATGTGGGTGTGGGTGTTAATGAGATTGAGATTTAGTTTAATTCAACGTCTTCTTTGGAATAGCTAGATATACATTCTCAATAATCATGTACAGAGTTGAACAAATTTTGGACCAAAGGTTTAATAGAGGACAACTATGTACATCAATGTTTAAACTTTAAGTCAAAAGCTTCTAAAATTTCCATGATTCATGGGCATAGGTACTATAATTATTATTAAAGAGATTTACACCTCACAAGTTGAACGACTGACTTTTGTTCTAATATCTAAACTACTAAAGTGATTTAGACTTCACAAGTGGAATGCCTTTAAATTTTAAGTCAAAAGGATTCTATAATTTCCTAGAATCATGGTTTGAGGTAGGTACTTTGAGGTAGGTACTATAATTATTAAAGTGATTTAGACCTCACAAGTTGAATGACTCTTGTCATAATCTTTAAACTACTAAAGTGATTTTGACTTCACAAGTGGAATGACTAGTCTTAATCTCTTAACTTTTTAGGTAAATTGTCAGAAGTTATTCTCCTCTTAACTTTTTAGGTAAATTGTCAGAAGTTATTCTCTTTTGGGTGAACTTCCCAAAACAAATTTTGTATCTTTAATCTCTAAACTACTAAAGTGATTTTGACTTAACAAGTGAAATGACTAGGCCCAATCTCTTTTAAAATTACACTACTTTCTAGGTAAATTGTCAATTTCTCTATAAAAACAAATTTTGTGTCATCAAGATCTTTTGACTTGTCACTTTGAGTTGTTACTATCACACATGTAAATTTTGTGTCTTCAATATCTTAATTCACTCTTGAGTTGTTTATATATTGTTTATATATAAACAATAAACATCACTGTAATTATATTAAGAAATGATTAAGATTATGAATGGGCACACTCGGATTGTGAATAATTTTTAATTATGAGTCCAACTTGCATATAATTCGAAATTATCTTTATAAAGAAGAATATAGATCCTAAACCATAGCATATGGCGGATAAATAAACAAATTTAAAAGTATTAAAAAAAAAATGTTATCTCAAAAACATCAGAACTTCATTTTAATACCACAGGGAAATAAACTGTTTTTAAAAACTTTTTATAAACAATATAAATACTAAGAACTTTTAAATGCCTATTATAAGTAATTTTAAATATTAAATTATTCATGTTTAGATTTTAATATGAAATGAATAACCACTATAAATATAAAGAATTTATCCCCATATATCTAAAGAATTTATCCCCATATATCTAGACACTTTTATTAACAGTATTAAATACATAATCTAAATTCAATTTGAAATGATAAATACAATGCAACTTGCATATCTTAAAAAAAACCTTAGTTTCCTTTTCATTCTATCTTTGCCTCCTGCAATTTTTATCTCCGCCTTCACCTACCAATGCACAAACTTCCATGGGCTACTTTGGAAAATGGTCTCGATCTAATTTTGTAAAATAAAAAATATCATTTATATAATTTGTAACAATCATTTAAATAATTTTAAAACCATTTATATAAATATAAACATTTATATACCTTTTAGTTTATGATTTTAATACCTTTTATATATATATATATAGTTGTTATATATATATATATATACATATATATATATATATATAATTGAGAACTAAAATATACTAATTAGAAAATTATTAAACAATATAACTAAAGGAATTAAAAAGAAAAAGTTTGTATACTAAAATTAATTTTAAGAAGGATTATATGTTAAAATTTAATATACTAAGTAATTAATAAAATTAACAAACAATATCTATAATTTTGAGAATAATTATAATTAAAATTTAATATACTAAGTAACTAACGAAATTAACAAAAAATATGTATAAGTATTAAATATACAAATGTGTCAAGACTTTGTTACAAAAATGGTTAGGCTTTCATAACGTTCTTGATAAACTATTTACATTTCTATGATTATTGACATTATTGATTGTAGGTGTTTGTATGCAAAGATCGAACTTGGCACCACACAAATAAAACATGATGCATCAAAGGTTGTAAAGGCTTTATGATTGAAGATGAATACTACCTCCACGCCCCTATGGGGGCTTTTCCTGTCCACCAACACATCAACGACGATAAGAAGTTACTAAGGATGCTTCCCTTTGGATCCCATAAGGAGGGATGTGAAGTTACTAAGGTTGTTTCCCTTTGGATCCCATAAGGAGGGACATTGTGTACCCCATTTTTGGATTGTTGCACACAAGTAATGGATGATGAGGTGGTATACATGTAGTAAATGGTCCATGTTTTCACTCATATCATTATGATTCTATGCAAATATAACACACATTATGAAGACGATATTTATGGCATATATTTATCTGTCCCTTATTCAAATTTACTATTTAGTTTATTTATTTATCTGTCCCTTATTCAAATTTACTATTTAGTTTATTTATTTATCACGTATCATGTGTACATTTCCCTTCCCTACCCTAGTCTTGTGCACCACCTTCTTCCCATTTCCATGGTTGGTCTCATCCTTTACATTGCCCTGCACTATTCTTGTGCACAATCCTCCCCCAGTTATCATGACTGGTCTCATCTTGTACATCTCCCTTCCCTAGTCCTATGCACCACCCTCCCCCAGTTTCCATAGTTGGTCTCAATGTTGCAGGTTCTACAACCAGAGTCTTTAGTGTGGCGACTCGATGAGCCCAAAATCTACTTAAAATGCACTAGCAACGTTTTCTCATCTCTCTACAATGTTGTCTCGTAGCGTCATAACTTATCCTCGTCCCTGAAACATTGTATGTCTACAATTTTCAGGGTGGCAAGCCCAAAATCCTCATGGACTAGCATTTGTAGCTTCTCCTCACCTCCACTGGAAAGCCACATAAGACAATGGATCATAGAAAATTCAATATGCAATGCATTAGTAGAGAGCTCATAGATACATATCTGAACGAAAAATATTCGATGATCTTATTGCATCAAATTTTGTAGATAAAATGGGTGTATTTTGAGACACATACCTTGGAAAAGATGTAATCAATTTCTATTCACTTGCATTGGGCTGAACTACTTGCTCCTTGACAACAATAGGTATGGCACTAGATAGCTCATCGATCACCATAGATGTGTCTTCAAATATTTCCTTTAATTTTAATAAAGAAACTACAAACTTGATTTTCCTTTTTCCAAGCGTTTATGAAGAATCTCTTGTAGATCATGTGATATATATACTACTTTCATGAAAAAGGGTTAAAAGTGAAACGTTAAGTGGATTAATTATTTACCTATTTGTGAAACCAAGAGATAATAAATATTTAACATTTTTTTTTTTTTTTGTCAACGCTCATATTTTATGATATTTTCCAACTTGTTATCGTCACTTTTGCACTTCAAGGGCTTCTTCTTTATATCCTAATGTCCATCATTTGACATAAACAATATTATTAATGTCTATTTTTTTTTGCAAGAGAGAGAGAGAGATTTTGCATATTACCATTCATGAATTAAATGTAGAACTAGAAGCTTAAATACTCGTGATGATTCCATAATGAATACAAAAAATAATAGCTATAGCATGCGAAGTGAAATACCAAGGTTTTTTTCTTCTTCAAAAAATGAGATTGTTGATATGATATATTCTAATTGTAGCAAGCTAGAAACAAACCTCCTAAATTATGAATCTAATATAACAAGGTATTAGATACATTATAATATTTAGTTGAACCCATTTATTTGACTAGATTCCTAAAAAATTCTAAACATTTAACATTAAACATTGGAGAACTTTTAGACACTTAAAATTCAAACATTTGACAATTTGACATCAATAAATTTAGTGAAACTATATTAATTAATGGTTTTTTTATACATATATGTGATATTCATAGTAGGGATTTGTTGTGCACTATGAAAATATTGAAATGAGGGGGGATTTGTTTTACATATCACCGAATTTTTTGATTTTTATTTTATATTCAGGTGTACAAAATCTGAGGAAGATAGATTTGGAAGGTCATCGAGAGAAATGTCTTGGAGACACCTTCTTACCTAGGGTGTTGTAGGAATTGGGATGAAGGAGTTTTTGAAACCTCCAAGGCATCGAGTGGACAATGCACCCATCATCAGGGATTGTTGAAGCAATATGTATGAAAAGAGTATTGGGGTAGGGGGAATATAAAGGTGAAGATAATATGATTGTTATGGAAACCAATATATACAATTGTTATAAATTAACCTAATGTGAAGACAGACTTATTTTGTTATTATTAATGAGGTAAAAGTAAATAATAAAAAGTTAAATTTTAAAACTAAGAAAATAATTATTAAATAATAATGTAGTTAATCAATAATAATTAATAAATATATATTAATATTTTTAATAATAATTAATGATAATTATTAAATAATAATATAGTTAATAATAAATTAATTGAAATTAATTAGAGGCTAGGAATTGAAATATAATTGAAAAAGGAAGAAAGAGTTATTTTATTATTATTAATAAAGTAAAATTAAATAAGGAAAGGTTACATTTTAAAACTAAGAGAGTAATTAATCAATAATAATTTAGTTAATCCATAATAATTATTAAATATAATAATATAGTTAATAATAATTAATTAATTGAAATTAGTTAGAGGCTATGAGTTGAAATATAATTGAAAAAGAGAGTTGTTTTCTTATTATTAATTAATGTATAAAAGGT
>SNQJ01S0154858.1:1980-22534 GCA_010110895.2 Picea sitchensis
ATATCCTTACAGTAATTTTTTAATGTGATTAGGTAAATGTTAAAAAGTAAACATGTTAACGGATGCCTTGATAAATGCAAGAAAGTTATGAACAATAAATCTGACCCATTGATTTTGGAAGACGACTAAAAATATGCCATCATCTTCAATGCATAGCCATCAGATTAGGGTTTAAGGTTAAATAAGGTTAAAAGATCATTAATTGTGCCCATTATCAATAGGTGTACACCTTTCGACATAATTAGTGTTAGGTTATTACATTACATTTATGTAATAATGTTTTATTAATACCTACATAATATATTATCTAGTGATTATCTGTTCCATTATCAGGGAACAATCTATAGGCTATTCTTATAGTCTGAATTTTTTTTTTTTTTTTTTTATGACAAAACATATAATGTTTTGTTAATACTTATATTTTATATTGTATTATCTAGTGATTCTAGTGGGATGAGAGTAAATTATAATTTGGCAAAAGATATTGATAAACATGAATTATAAATTATTTTTACTTTTAAAGTAAGAAGTTTAAGAATAGAAATCATTGTTCTAGAAGAGAAATTGTTTTTATTTTTAACATTGAGGAAGTTTAAGAACAAACTCGTCTATAGTCTTTATTGAATCTCAGCATTAAAAACTAAAATGGTTTCTTTTATATGGGTTGGTGGCTATTGGATATCAGCATTAAAAACTAATATATTTTTTCTTATATGGTAGATTCAACCACCTTTTTGTTTCAGATTCAATATCATATTATTGTACTAGTTTTTTCAATAAAAAATGTTCTCAAATAATGAATATTATTGGAAACAGTAAATGTATTGTAACATTTTGTATATTTTTATAAAAACTAATGTTGAAATGTTGTATAAAGTAATAATGGCAAACAAAATACACAATTGATTTCAAAATAACGTTTTTTTTGGTAGAATAGCTAATCAAATCAAAGAAAATCCGCAATTTCTTGCCCTTGGAACAAAATGTTATACGGTGTTTGTTGCAATAATCATTCATAAGTCCAATGACTAGTCATCAGGTGCATTTCAAAGGAGATGGAAGGCGAGGGCCACTAAAAGGCTGGCTCTTATTGATCATAGGAATTACATGTCCCTAGATAAATTTCGGAGAAGAAAAAGTGATTGTTAGAAAAAAAAGTTAAAATGGGTACTTAATATCTCATGCAAATGGCAAGTGAACTATTGTATCAATTACAAAGTAAGTTAGTAATATTTTTTTCATTTCAAATTTGAATATATATATATATATATATATATATATATATATATGGATTTATTAATATTTATTAGTAATAATTGTATTAATTATTATTATATTAATTTATTAATTAATAATAATTTTTAATAAAATATTAATATATTAATCATATTTAATATTTAATGTATTCATGTTTAATAATAATAATGTATTATTACATTTATGTAATAATAATGTAGTTATTACATTATATTTATATAATAATGTTTTATTAATATATTAATATTTTATTAATATATTAATATTTTATTAATATATTACTATTTTAATAATGTATCATTTTATTATACTTTGATAATGTATTTATTAATGTATAGTTACATTAAGTATTAATTAATTAACATATTTAATTATTAATGCATTAATACTATAGAATGTTACATTATATATTAATTATATATTAATGTATTAATATTTTAATTTATACATTAATGTAATAATGTATTAATAATTTAATAATTTATTATAAAATACATTAAGATCAACGTATTATTACTTTATTAATGTATTACTTTATTACTGTATTAATATTTTATTAATGTTTTAATGTATTAATACTTTAGTAATGTATTTATTAATGCATTTAATAAATACAACGTGTATGCAATAATACTTAATAATACTTTCCTTCTATGTAATATATTGTATCACTTCAACATTCCTATCTTTTTCACAAGGAAAACACTTAGTTTTATTTTTTTAACTTAGCCAAAATTTCATTTTCATAATGTATCGAATACAAACCAACCATGTCATGCAACGAATATGTCCGACATTGCAATTTGACGAATGAAACCAGATGTTACAACGTGACAAACATAGTAATGTTGCAATGTCTCGAACATAGTAACATCGCATAGTGACTAACATAGTATTTTTGCAATCTGGTGAACATAGTAACATTGCAATTTGTTAAAGATAGTAACGTCACAATGTGATGATAATAAGCATGTCGTCGCAATATGGATAGTAACATCGCAAAGTTTCAAACATAAATAAACATCACAATGTGTCACACATTTCCCTGTCACCACAATGTGACGAACATTTCCTCACATTGCAATGTGATGCACATATCTCAATGTCGCAATCTGACAAACACTTCCAAACATCGGAATGTGTCGAGCATAGTAATGTTGCAATCTACTAAACATAGTAATGTCGCAATGTGAGGAACATAACCCTATTGTTGCAATGTGATGAACATAAACGAACGTCGCAATGTGATGAACATAGCCATGTTGTCATAATTTTTCAAACACAACCCAATCATTGCAAACATACTGATGTCGCAATGGGATGAACATATATAGATGTCATAATGTGGTGAACATAGACCTGTCCTTTCAATCTCATGAACAAAAATGGGCATTGCAACATGAAAAACATAATAATGTTGTAATGTCTCGAACATAGTAACGTCGCACAGTGACAAACATAGTAACGTTACAATCTGAAGAACATAGTAACATTGAAATCTACTAAACATAGTAACATCACAATGTGACGATAATAGCATTGTCGTCACAATATGGATAGTAACATCACAATGTGTTGAACATAAACATACGTCGCAATGTGTCACACATCACCCTATCATCGCAATGTGATGAACATTTCCTCATGTTGTAATGTGACACACATATCCCAATGTCACAATGTGACAAACACTTCCAAATGTCGGAATGTGTCAAACATAGTAAAATTGTAATCTACTAAACATAGTAATGTCGCAATGTGATGAACATAGTTGTGTCATTGCAATATGATGAACATAAACAGACACATTGCAATGTGACAAGCATAGCCCTATTGTCACAATGTGTCAAACATAGCCCTATCATCGCAAACATGGTAACGCCACAATATGATGAACATATATAGATGTCGCAATGTGTCGAACTTAAATTGACATCAAAATGTGACGAACATAGCCTTGTCGTTGCAAAGTGGCAAACATATGAAAACGTCACAATGTGATGAGAATAGCCTTGTCATCCCAATGTGATGAACTTGAATTGATGTCACAAGGTGACGAACATAGCCCTATTTTCACAAAGTGACAAACATATACAAATGTCACAATATGATGAACATAACCCTCTCATCGCAATGTGAGGAACATAAATGAACATCACAATGTGGCAAACATAGCCATGTCATCATAATGTGACGAACATGTCCTCACATTGCAATGTGATGCAAATATCCTAACATCACATTTTGACAGAAATTTCAAAACGTCGCAATGGGACGAACACAACTCGTTTTCGCAATGTTATGTACAAAACCCAATATGGAAATGTGACAAACATAGATCAACATTGCGATGAGACAAGCATTTCCTGACGTCACAATGTGACGAACATAACCCATTGTAGAACTATGAGAAACCTTTTCCAACACCATAATGTGGCAAACAAAAACCCTTCGTTGTAATTTGATTACCATAACCTTACGATGTAATGTGATGAAAAAAGCTTATGCCACAATGTGACAAACAAAAAATGATGTTGCAATGTGACGAACAAAACATGATCAACATTGCAATGTAGTAGTGCCATAGTAAACTATGGTTAAACATAATCAACTTGGCCCACTATAATCATATCGACATGGTCAAGGAAGGTCAACCATGGGCATGGTCGACCATAATAAACCCCGATCAACCATGTTCATGGTCAACCATAGTTAACCATGGTTATGGTCAACCATGGTGAGGGACAACCATGATAAACCATAGTCAATATTTCCTTCCCAAATTCAACCAAGGTCTACCAAAGTTAACCATGGTCATGATCAACCATAAGAAACTATGGTTATTGTCAATTAATGTATTAATGTATTAATGTATTACAGTAATGTAATAATGTATTACTAAATACATTAAGGTCAATGTATTACTACTTTATTAATGTACTATTTCTTAGTGTATCAATACTTTTTTTAATGTATTAATACTTTAGTAATGTATTTATTAATGTATTTAATGTATATATTGATGTATTTAATGTATTATTAATGTATTACTTTATTAGTGCATTAATACTTTAGAAATGTATTAATGTATTAATTAATTAATACAGTACATTATTAATGTATAAATCAATTAATACTTTAGGGTGAGTGCAAGAACTTGGTGGCCAAAAAAGTGGCAATGGCATGATTAAGAATGTGCACTTGAAAGAACATGTACATGTTCCTGGAAAGGTGCACCTGTTCCTACAGCTATAGGTTCGGTTGTGGCCGAACCTCCACGTGGATTGTCACATAGGTTAAGCAGTAGGAGTGTGTGCGCATTCTTAAGAACATGGGTGCCACACGTTCTTAAGAGCACACAAATTCTCTTAAGAACGTGTGTGCATTCTTACTATTTTTTTTAAAAGCACCTGAGAGTGATTTTGTGCATATTGTGCACAAAATCACTCTCGTGTTTCTCATTGGGAAAATAGTGTGAAGAGAGGAGGAAGAAAGAGAGGATATTTCCACCGCCACTTCCACCATTCATCCAGGTATGTTACATTTATCTTAACTTTAATCCAATTTAGTCAATCTAATTTAATATATTACTCCCAATAATCTAAATTGAAAAAAAATTGTAATTTAGTATTTTAAATAAAAAAGGAAACTAATTTGCATGCCATGGATGTTAAATTGCAGCATATACAATACAATGGAACCCCAAGAAAATTTAAACCCCTCACAAGAAAACCAAGAAGATAAAAAACCCAACCCACCACCACCACCACAGAATGTAAACAGTGAAATTGATGAGGGATTGGTGATATTAAGAAACCTTGAGGAACAGTTAAGGGAGACTAAAGAACCTAGCAAAGTCTCCTTGGCCACTTATTTGGACATCATTGTCCAATCCATTGAAGTGACCAAGGGAAATTGACATCTATTTTTTACTATAGGGCAAGAATGTACGAGTACTATAGTACTAGTTTGGACAAAAACCAAATCAAAGAACTGGGCATTTCAAAACAGAAAATATTGTTTATTTTTAGCGATCCTAAAAATGGACAGAACTACCATTGACCAGGAAATGCATTTCCATTGACTAGTGCATCCATCCCCAGATTAGTCAAAACTAGATGGATAGGTGGTATATGGTTTTTGATAAACCTCCCTACAATAACAGGGAGATGCCCTTATATTTTCTGAGGAAATTATGGGCGGAGTTTATTATGGGTAAACATGTCAACTACTTTGACATTAGTGACTTCTAGGGGGTGGGTCGAGGATCCACACAGGACTGAGAGCAAGCCAAGCGCGACCCCGAGTTAGGTCCTAGTCCCACTAGGTGAAGGCCTGACCCCCCTACCCAACATCTTCATGTTGCAGAGAATTGCAACATATATAGCTAGTCATCTCCTCATTGATGCGTAGCCTAGTGCAACATAGTATCTTTTTTGCACTATCGCGACCAGAGGTACATGCTAGTGACATTGATAGGGGGTTTGGAGTGTCAGCATGCATAGGAGAGTACAGTGAGGAGAGGGAACATGGATATAACATTCGTCCATGTGAACCTCACAGATTCTTCAGCTATGGGAAGACATGATATGGGCCTATAGATCCCATTGGACAGCATAGCTTCATGGAGGAGGTTAGTATCTTAACCCTTTTTTTATGTTCTTCATCGTTATATATTTATTTTGTATTTTGTGTATTTATATAGATATTTGATTGTATGTTGTTTTGCAGTTGTTGTGTCCCAATGGCAGACCCTCTATGCCTATGGATGCATCATAGCCTAGACCCACCACTAATGCAGCAGTAGAGGCAACATGTTCATTGGGTGCACCATACACATAGGTATGTATCACACTTGATAGATTCAACATAGTCATTTCTTTATTTTATGACATCCTAAAATTTTGTATATGTTCTTTTGTTTCTACAGGATTTGGCACTAGGAAATGCTAGGGATTGTCCATCTGGGATGGACAAGTCACCAGCGTCACATGTATCATGTGTAAAGTTAAATATTGTATAACTATCAAAATGTTTGAGTTTATGTTTTTTAATTTTAGTATTTGGTACTAATAGTTCAATTTTATTCATATGTATGCAGTTCGATGATATCTTTGCTAGGTATAGTAGTATTTCACCCCCTGGGCACCTGGGCGCTACTTTTGGGTTGCCTTTCTCTAGGCCTAGGGTGTTGGAATCACTTGTACAGCCTGTGAGGGTCCATCACAGCCCACCTATCTACCACCCACCCCCACCACCACTTTATGCCCCATTGACAGAGACTTCAACAGTAGAGGTTGTCTCGAAGCAGGTTGTACAACCTAGTGCTCTATCTACTGATGAATCTCCATCGAAGCCTGAGATATTCAAGGTGAGATAATGCATTGATGATAATTTTTCATGTTTCATGAATTTTTTTTTATGGATATTTGTTTAATTTTCCTGACTTGATCCTTGTAACTGATGCAAGGTGGCATTGTAGAGAGATTGGGGTTATGGAGGCAGGTAACACCCTCATGATTGATAGTTTCATATGATGTGAGTTGTCTTAGGTTAAATTACAAAGTATAAATTTGTATGTCTATTAATTCATTGATGAAAACAATTATAACATTGTTTATTGTTTTTGCAGTCTCCAGAGCATCGAAGCACGCTCAGGCCTAGAACCTCTCAAGGTGCATCCTCGAGAAAGAGAAGAAGGATAGATTTCCAGGATGCTCTCAAGGGTGGCGAGGGTGGCAATGGTCAATGATTGACCAACTACTACCATATTGTATCTAGGCTATAATATAGATGGTTTTAATGTTAGGTAACTTCTATACTGGGCACAAGTTGCCATTTTGTAAAAAATGTACAATTTAGATGATGTTGAGTATATATATATATATATATATATACATTTCATGGCACATTTTTTATGAATCTCATTGTTTCTACATTTGATGTTTATGGACATATGAATTTCAAAGTGTTTGAATTCCAAATTGTATGAATTTTATGTGGTTACATGCTAGTATAGTACATCTTATAGATAATCAATGATGCGATATTCAAAATGTAAAACTTGAAAAAGATACTAATGAATTTCCAAATTTGATATCTATGATACAGTTTCATTACATGCACAATGTGTATATTGACTTGTTGATGATTGCAACTATTTCAAGTTGTCTCTCTCACACTATCTTGATTCTCAAGTAAGCCATTACTTTTACATGCAATGAATTGTGTATCATCCACGAGAGGGGCTCTATTTATAGGTTATTTTTAGGGTTTTAGTGGTAGTTGTCTTAGGGATTCTCAAGTATGCATACCATTGGTATTGAAATGGTATGCATACCATGGTATTGCAATGGTATGCATACCATGGTATTGCAATGGTATGCATACCATTGCATACCATGGTATTTCAATGGTATGCATACCATGGTATTGCAATGGAATTCTCAAGTATGGCATACCATTGGTATTCATACCATTGCATACCATGGTATTGCAATGGTATGCATACCATGGTATCACAATGGTATTCTCAAGTATGGCATACCATTGGTATGCATACCATGGTATTCCAATGGTATGCATACCATTGCATACCATGGTCTTGTAATGGTATGCATACCATGGTCTTGGTCTTGCAATGGTATGCATACCATTGCATACCATTTATAGGTTATTTTTAGGGTTTTAGTTGTCTTAGGTTTTTAGTGGTAGTTATCTTAGGGATTCTCAAGTATGGAATACCATTGGTATGCATACTATTGCATACCATTGGAATCCATACCATTGCATATCATTGGTATGAATACCATTTATAGGTTATTTTTAGGGTTTTAGTTGTCTTGGAGTTTTAGTGGTAGTTGTCTTAGGGATTCTCAAGTATGCATACCATTTATAGGTTTTTTTTAGGGTTTTAGTGGTAGTTGTCTTAGGGATTCTCAAGTATGGCATACCATTGCATACCATTTATAAGTTATTTTTAGGGTTTTAGTTGTCTTTTAGGGTTTTAGTGGTAGTTGTCTTAGGGATTATCAAGTATGCATACCATTGGTATGCATTCCATTTCATAGCATTGCATACCAATGGTATGCATACCATGGTATCGCAATGATCTACATACCATTGCATACCATTTATAGGTTATTGTTAGGGTTTTAGTTGTCTTGGGGTGTTAGTGGTAATTGTCTTAGGGATTCTCAAGTATGGCATACCATTGGTATGCATACTATGGTATTGCAATGGTATGCATACCATGGTATTGAAATGGTATGCATACCATGGTATCGCAATGGTATGCATATCATTGCATACCATTGGCATGCCTACCATTGCATACCATTGGTATGCATTGGTAGGGTATGCATTGACTTTCATTTCCTTGTATGGTATGGTATGCATTTTCATTGTCTTTTTTTGGTATGGTATGCATTTCCATTGCCTTGTATGGTATGGTATGGTATGGTATGTATTGCCAATGGTATGCATTGAAAATGGTAATGGTATGCATTTCCTTGCCATTGTATGGCATTCATTGGCAATGGTATGGAAAGGGTATGGTGTGGTATGGTATTGTATGGTATGCATTGGAAATGGTATGGTATGGTATGCATTGGCATTGGCATTGGTATGGTATGAATTGGAAATGGTATGGTATGGTATGGTATGGTATTCATTGGCATTGGTATGGTATGGTATGGTATGCATTGGCATTGGTATTGGTATGGTATGGTATGGTATGCTTTGCCTTGGTATGGTATGTCTTGCATTGGTATGGTATGCATTGCCATTGGTATGGTATGGTATGGTATGCCTTGACATGCCATGCCTTTCCTTGTCTTCACTTGCCATATATTGTCTTTCCATACCATGCCTTTTCATACCATGCCTTGCCATACCATGATTTTCCATGTCATGCCATGCCATGTCTTCCTTGCATTCACTTGCCATGCCTTTCCTTTTCCATGCCATGCCTTTCCATGTTGAGATTTGGGTACCTTGGAAAGTGGTACCCTTGTGTTTGTGAGTCTATAAACACAAAGGGGGAGACTAATACCCTTATACCTTTACTTTATGTTCTAATTTCACTTTGACTTAGTAACTTAAGTCATAAAGTGAAATTTTTCACTTAAGTCATAAAGTGACAATTAATTCATAATGTGGGTGAATTAAGAGACATAAAGTAAACTATGTAAACTTGAGTAAAGTGGGTTTCTAAGTGAGATTTTTGAGATTAGATCTCACCCATTGATTAGACATGGGTAGATTGAATCTAGCGCATTGGTATTTTAGGTTTGGCCAAAGAGAGTCTAAAGGAGACAAAAGGGTAAGGATGAGATTCATTCTCACTTGAAAGAGTTGAGTGAAGAGGAGGATAGGAAGCGAGGGTTTCAAGGAGAAAAGGGAGGCACACTTGAGTAAAGGGCGCAAGCTTCTTGAGGAGATTTCATGGAGGGTGCACCTTCTTGAGAGGAGAAGGGTGCATGGTATGGAGAGAAAGAAAGGGTGCATCTTGTGAGGAGGTGGCTTGTAGAGGGGTGCATTGGTGAGATTTTAATGGTGACAAGGAGTTTGGAGGCCCTATCTTGAGTGAGGAAGGTGCACTTGTGCTATATTGGGAAAATATCAAGCTAGGGGCACATGTCTAGGAGGAGGTGCACTAGAGAGGAGTAGGGGTGAAAACCCTTGTGTGAGAGGGTGCACTTGAGGTTAAGTGTGCACAAGAAAAGGGAAAGAAGGAACTACTACTCATTGTGAGATATCTACAAGTGGACAAGTCAAGGCAAAGGCAAGGCAAGGAAAGTGGAAGAGGCACACCAAGGCAAAGGGTGCACTCTTCTAAGGCTAGCAGGCACAGAGAAATTAAGAACTCCAAAGCATCTTGAGAGGAGTTGTTATTGTATTAGGTTCTTTAGTTTTATTTATTTGTAGTAGCTCTTACTTTGATATGTCCATATATATATTATATATCTCTAACTGGTTTTCCCCATGGGGGTTTTTCCAGGGTCATGTTGACCAAAAAATCTTGTGTACATTTGTCATGTTTTCTTAGAATTTCAGTGGTATGTTGTTAAATATCCTAAGAGGGTATTTGATGTTTTGATTTATATGCATGTGTTAATATTTATGGTAGCCTAAACCATATAGTTAACCCATGCAAGAGAGTATCAAATGGGCATCAAATCACATGACTAAAGGCAGTTTCTCAGGGAAAAAATGTCAGACTTAGTGGCTATCCCAGAACAGTGAGTAAAACAGTTTGGTAAACCTTGAAAATAGTTCCCAACAATAGGTCAAAGACAGACCTCTTTTGGAAGCCTTTGGTGCCTCAAAAATCTTCATGGTATCATAGTTGAAGGGCAGCAAAGATGATTGATTTGTGAAGCAAACAGGGGGTTAGTTTTTGTGGGGTAAAGATCAAATTTGTTGATTGTTTTTGGGCAGCAAGTTTACAGTTTGAAATAGTGAGAAAAAAACAAATTTTAAAGTGCCTCTCATCTATTGCATGTTGGGAAAATTTACATAGGTTAAGGAGACTCATTTTCACACTTGTGATTGGTGTGTTGGAGGTTGATTTTTGTTGTTCAAAGTTGCTCAGTTTTACTTGGTTAGAGTGTTTCAATATTAGTATCATATGGTAGCCTTAGTGGTGGCAGGTTTGAGGATAAGATTGATCTTTTCTTTGTGACTAAGGGAAAGAAGAAGACCAAGAAGGGGCTCAAAGTTGGGGCCAAGGAGTAGTAGTCGAGAGGATAGGGTCAGAAGAACAAGAAGAACATGAGAAAAGTGAAATGATTTTCTTGTGGAGAGATGGGGAATTACATTGGACAGTGTCCCAAGAAGAAGAAGAAGAAGTAGGATGGTGCAGCAACGATGGCAGAGGAGGAGGAGTTCATTGCTCAGTTAGATAGGGAGTGTGCTCTCAGATTGTTTGAAAATTGAGACATCATCCAGTGGTTGGTGGGCAGAAAAAGTTGAGGAGGTCCCACATATTGAGAGTGTTGTATCTCATGGGATGCATACTCAGTTGTGGAGTACACCATTTTCAAGGGTGATTGGTCCACCTGGGACAACTTCAGTTTTAGAGTTGTCAAGTAGACAAAAATTTGGTGTAGGGACTTCATAGAATCAGAGATTGATGAGTGTGAGTAGGGTGCTAGAGAGGCTTGAGTCTCACTTGGCTATGGATACGAGAAGATCAATTTCAGATTCCTCTTCAAGAGGAATACCCTTGGTGAGAGACCAAGGGGAGTATAATTGGTGAGATGCCAAGATCATGAGAATCTTGGTGAGATGCCAAGAGGTAGAGATCCTTGGTGAGATGCCAAGGTAGAGATATTTGGTGAGATGCTAAGATCAGGATATTTGGTGAGATGCCAAGATCAAGGCTTGGATCAAGAAGGACTTTGATTCAAGGAGATCTCAGATAGGTGGAGATGGACTTCCATCTAGAGATCAGGCATTTCAAGCAGATTAGAGTCAGAGGTCACTTTTGATGATCAGGGTACATCCATACTCACTGATTATTTTCCAATAGGAAACGATGTCCACTGCAAGGACGAGATTGGAGGGGTGAGTGAAACTTTTCTCGGTAAGAGGGAGTGTTGATATTTGGGTACCTTGGAAAGTTATCCCCTTGTGTTTGTGAGTCTCTAAACATAAAGGGGGAGACTATTACCCTTATACCTTTACTTTATGTTCTAATTTCACTTTGACTTTGTCACTTAATTCATAAAGTGAAATTTGTCACTTAAGTCATAAAGTGACAATTAATTCACAATGTGGGTGAATTAAGAGACATAAAGAAAATTGTGGAAACTTGAGTAAAGTGGGTTTCTAAGTGAGATTTTTTAGATTATATCTCACCCATTGATTAGAATTGGCTAGATTGAATCTAGGCCATTGGTCTTTTAGGTTTGGCCAAAGAGAGGCTAAAGGAGGAAAAAGGGTAAGGATGAGATTCATTCTCACTTAAGAGATTTGAGTGAAGAGGAGAAGAGGAAGTGAGGGTTTCAAGGAGAAAAGGGAGGCGCACTTGAGCAAAGGGAAAAATCTTCTTGAGGAGCTTTCATGGCGGGTGCTCCTTCTTGATAGGAGAAGGGTGAAAGGTATGAAGAGAAAGCAAGGGCGCATCATATGAGGAGGTGGCTTCTAGAGGGGCACATTGGTGAGATGCTAATGGTGTCAAGGAGCTTGGAGGCCCTAGCTTGAGTGAGGGAGGCACACTTGTGTTAGAGTGGGAAAATACCAAGCTAGGGGCACTTTTCTAGGAGGAGGTGCACTAGAGAGGAGTAGGGGCATAACCCTTGTGTGAGAGGGAACACTTGAGGCTAAGTGTGCACAAGAAAATATAAATAGGGTGTGACTACTCATTGTGAGCTATCTATAAGTGGGAAATTTAACGCAAAGGCAAGGCAAGGGATAAATCAAGGCAAGGCAAGTGGAAGAGGCACACCAAGGCAAAGGGCGCACTCTTCTAAGGCTAGTAGACACAAAGAAATTAAGAACTCCAAAGAATCTCGAGAGGAGTTTCTATTGTATTAGGTTCTTTAGTTGTATTTCTTTCTAGTAGCTCTTACTTTGAGATCTCCATATATATATCATATCTCTCTAACTTGTTTCCCCATGGGGGTTTTTCCAAGGTCATGTTGACCAAAAACTCTTGTGTACATTTGTCATGTTTTCTTAGCATTTCATTGGTATGTCGTTAAAGATCCTAAGAGGGTATTTGATGTTTTGAGTTATATGCATGTGCTAATATTTATGGAAGCCTAAAAAATACATTTAACCCATGCAAGAGAGTCTCAAATAGGCATCAAATCACATGACTAAAGGTAGTTTTTCAGGGAAGAAATATTAGACTTGGTGGTTGTCCCAAAATAGTGAGTAAAATAGTTTGGTAAACCTTGAAAATAGTGCCCAATAGCAGGTCAAAGATAGACCTTTTGGCAGCCTTTGGTGCCTCGAAAATATTCATTCCATACCATGTCATTCCTTTCCATTCCATGCCTTGCCATCGATTTCCTCGCCTTCACTTTCCATGTCTTGTCTTTCCATACCATGCATTTCCATACCATGATTTTCCATCCCATGCCTTGCCATGTCATTTGATGCCTTGCCTTGCATTCACTTTCCATGCCTTTCCTTTTTCATGCCATGCCTTTCCATACCATGGCATTTCTTTCCATGTCATGCCTTGCCATGCCTTTCCTTGCCTTCAGTTTCCATGTCTTGTCTTTCCATGTCATTCCTTCACTTGCCATGCCTTTCCTTCACTTGTCATGCATTGCCTTGCATTCAATTTACATGCCATCAAAGGATTCATACATAAAAATTACAATCAAAGGATTCATTAAGCATGCAATTCTAGAACTTGTTATCCCATATTTCTTATATAAAAATACTTGCATGAGAATTCCAATGTTTTGGTCAATGAGGCATAGTGCAATTTTTGAAGAGGAGGTCGATTTTCAAGAACACTGTGTTGGGAATTTGAGGGTAGTGTATTTGCATGGTCCTTGGCCAAATAGACTTCTAGGAGCTTACGAAACTCTGTTATGCCACTCGGTTTGGATGTTATGCCACCAGACCAAATTGGCCACATGTCGCTGAATGACTTGAAGAGGCGAGTTGCAACTCATCATATAACTCCAAAATAGACTCATATGTGTGAACTGTCAGTTGCATTGGATCCAGAGCACCAGTTTTCAACTAGGGGGGATCCTCTGCTATCATTTTGTCCACCGAAAAACTGTATCTTGGAGTATCTTCAGCACTAGGGTTTGGGTCAATGAGGCATAGCGCAATTTTTTAAGAGGAGGTTGATTTTCAAAGACATTGTGTCGGGAATTTGTGGGTACTGTAGTTGCATGCTCCTTGTACAAATATAGTTTTGGGATCTTACAAAAATTCGTTATGCCACTTGGTTTGGATTGTATACCCCCAAAACAAATTGGCCACATGTCCCTGAATGGCTTGAAGAGGCAAGTTGAAACTCGCGATAAAACTCAAACCGGGACTCGGATGGGATAAATGCCAGTTCCATTGGATCCAAAGCACTGGGTTTCAACTAGGGGGGGAGCTCCACTGTCATTTTTTCCACTGAAAAACCGTATCTTGGACTATCTCTGACACTAGGGTTTTGGTCAATGAGGCACAGTACAATTTTTTAAGAGGAGGTCGGTTTTCAAGAAAACTGTGTCGAGCATTTGTGGGTAGTGTATTTGTGTGATCCTTGGCCAAATATACTTATGGGAGGTTACATAACTTCATTATTCCACTCGGTTTGAATTTTATGCCTCCAGGCCAAATTGGCCACATGTCTTTGAATGGCTTGAAGAGGTGAGTTACAAATCGTGATAAAAATCAAAATGGGACTCGGATGGGTGAACCGTCAGTTGCATTGGATCTGAAGCACTGGGTTTCAACTAGAGGGGGCCTCTGTTATCATTTTTTCCACCGAATATCTTGGAGTATCTTCGGCACTAAGGTTTTGGTCAATGAGGCATAGTGCAATTTTTGAAGAGAAGGTCGATTTTCAAGAACACTATGTCGGGAATTTGTGGGTAGTGTAGTCATGTGGCCCTTGGACAAATAGACTTGTGGGAGCTTATGGAACTCCATTATGCCACTTGATTTGAATTTTATGCCCCCTGACCAAATGGGCCACATGTCCCTAGATGGCTTGAAGAGGTGAGTTGCAACTCGTGATAAAACTCAAATCAGGACTCGGATGGGAGAAACATTAGTTGCATTGGATCTAGAGCATTGGGTTTTAACTAAGGGGGGCTTCCATTGTCATTTTGTCCATCAGAAAACCATATCTTGGAGTATCTTCGACACTATGGTTTTTTCCAGTGCTTATTACATATGTTTAGGAAAAGAAAGTGAAGGCAAGAAATGGAAATTGATAACGCAAGTGAAGGAAAGGCATGGCATGGAAAGTGATAAGGAAAGGAAAGTGAAGGAAAGGCATGGAAAGTGAAGGAAATGTATGGCAAGGAAAGTGAATGCAAGGAAAGGCATGGAAAGTGAAAGCAAGGCAAGGCATGGATAGTGAAGGCAAGGCAAGGCAAGGAAAGTGAAGGAAAGGCAAGTCAAGGCAAGGAAAGGCAAGGCAAGGCAAGGCAAGGCATGGAAAGTGAAGGCAAGGAAAGTCAAGGAAAGTGAAGGAAAGGAAAGGCAAGGCAAGGCAAGTGAAGGAAAGGCATGGCAAGTGAAGGCAAGGCATGGAAAGGCAAGTGAATGAAATGCATGGCAAGGAAAGTGAAGGCATGGCAAGGCAAGATAAGGCAAGGTAAGGAAAGTGAAGTAAAGGCATGGCAAGGAAAGTGAAGGAAAGGCATGGCAAGGAAAGTGAAGGAAAGACAAGGCATGGAAAGCGAAGGCAAGGAAAGGAAAGGCAAGGCAAGGAAAGTGAAGGCAAGGCAAGGCAAGACAAGGCAAGGAAATTGAAGGCAAGGCATGGCATGGAAAGTGAAGGCAAGGCAAGGTAAGTGAAGGCATAGAAAAGGAAAGACAAGTGAAGGAAAGGAAAGGTAAGGTAATTCAAGGTAAGTAAAGGCAAGGTATGGAAAAGGAAAGACAAGTGAAGGCAAGGAAAGGCAAGGAAAGTTAAGGCAAGGCAAGGCAAGTGAAGGCAAGGCACGAATGGCAAGGCAAGTGAAGGAAAGGCATGGCATGGCATGAAAAAGGAAAGACAAGTGAAGGAAATGCATGGCATGGCATGGCAAGATAAGGAAAGGCATGGCATGGCAAGTGAAGGAAAGGCAAGGCATGGAAAAGCAAGGCATGGCATGGGTATGTTTTAAGGCAGGGTATATTTTAACAGCATTACAAATATTTTAACAACAATTAAAATGAAGCCAAAATTATTCGTTTTAGATACCTAGATGGTCATTCAAGTAGACCATCAGGATCACTTCTAATATTGACGGTTTCCATTAAATTCTCGTTCTTAGAGTAAGGCAAGAAGTATCATACCTTTGATGAGTTCTTACTTGCCATTGTTTTTAGTTGGAGGTTTGTACCAATAACCAAGTTTGTAAAGTGGTATACAACTTGACCTGGTTTATAATATTGAAATACATAACCACCTTTCTTTCGTTTTCTTTCATCCTGTGTTATATATTCTCCTTTAATAACCATCGACCCTGTTGGAAATTCAATACCTTTGAAGTCTGTTACTGATCGCATGAGGGTATTCTTTCCCTCTAAGAATCGTTCCAACCAATAATCAGTGCCCCATTCATTATATCTTGGGGAAACCATTTCGTATATGTGCCTTGCAAAAAATGGAGTGCCAAAATTTGAGTCCACTAAATGACCAAATCATAACACATTCATTCTAGTTATTCAAAATTTAATAGAAGAATTCAACGAACCTGACAGTACGAGATATGAGACATGATCATAATCTGTTGAAATACTTAATTGGTCCTCCTCCAATTGGGATAATTCCATAGTTATATGTTGACAAATGGGGAGTGATACATGATCCCATATATCAACCTATTCTATCGATTCACAATCATCACATTCATTACTACTACATGGACCACAGAAGTAAGAGAGTTTTCTTGTCCATATTTCAACTATTGCATTGACTGATGTTCTAACTGAATGGAATCCATGAGTGCCCTGGATTTTTTTTCATTCATACCACTATGATCGATCTACATCGACCATCTCCCAAAAATATCTATGTATATGTCATTTCTTGTGTGATTGGTCTTCATGAGTTCATGTTCCCTCTCCCATTAGTGAAGAACACCATTCAACAATGGATTTTGCATCTCAAAAGAGGGAATCCGTAGTGAACTTCATTTATTTCCTGCGTAATGCTCTTTTTATGCATACACTTTCTCCATCATGCTCCCCTTTCCCATGCCCAGACTCAAAATAGTTCCAAATTTGTGGTACCTTTAGTTTTTTTTGTAACATACAAAACCATTGAAATACACGAGAATTTTTTAACTAACCTGCACAACCATATAACCAAATCCAATGTTGATCCATCTGTTTGTTATTCTCCTTAAGGTGATTGTAGAACAACTGAAAACAATGTTGTACATAGGCTAAGTCATGGCACCAATCATCACTTATGTAGAAGTGATACTCTTTCAATATAACTCTGTTTTTTTCATTACTATTTGGTCCATGCTTGTATGTGATATGTACCATTATGTTGATCTTCTTTGAGTGATAATATTGGATTTGAATCTCATTTTTCAATTGAAGGGTGTAGTTCTCAGCAAAATCAACCATTGATAACACAATACCAATAGGAAATGTATCTCTACATATTCTAAAATGCTCGTCCTGCCATCGGCCCACATGGACATGTTGAACATAATGTTGTATATTTTCGATGAATTCCTTCATGAAGTCACAAAATCGTACTTGGGAAGTAACCAATTGTATCTTTTTTCTTTCCTGTCTTCCATCAATATCATATGTCACATATTTAAAGCTTTGCAAGGAAACCTCCTTCCTCCCCAATTGATACTCATCGCTTACATGGATGCACTTGCTTAGTAATGTCATTCCACCGCACTTGGGGCATGTCCCATATAAGCATGCATTTTGATCAAATGTAAAACCTTTTGTCCTTGTACACAAGATGTTGTGAAAAAAATTTCTAGATGACGACGATGGAAATATAACTGGGAATTCCTGCAAAAGGGTGTTGTGAAAAACACGAAAATAATAATAATATATATATATAAGCATACTCAATGTGATATCTACAACAACACGTGTTACTAATTGTGTTTATTCGAACATACCAAGGATTGCATTTATGGAAAGATCTTTGGCCTAAGTTAAGTGCACTATGTACTCTTCTGAATATCTCATACAATTATGGTTGTGTAATGTCAAGATAGTGTTTAATATGCGGTTTACGGTCCCTATATCCCCTTCTCAATTTTAGTGCATATTTTTTGTTGGAAGAGGGCCTTGTGTTATCATGCCAAAAATCTTGAACTAGTCCCTTAACTGCTCCAATTAACTTCATGTCAGAACGATCTATCCTTCCAGTGAAGGCCCACAAATCTATTGGGGCACCTGTGTCGAGGCTATCTCATCTATGATAATACTTTATAAGGATTTTGAAATTTCATTTCAAGAGGTGAGAGGCTTGTTGTAGCAAGCGATGCTTTCTTGTAATCTTGCTAACAATTGACTGGGAAAAGACATGTCGGGTTGCATTGTGGTATTTAGAACGAGACTTCTTACCAATTCTTTGAAAAGAATATACAAGTTTTTGTACTACATGATGACTTGTTTCTACACTTTTGACTGTTTTAATGCCTAAAATTCTCCTAATGATAGTCAAACTTCTAGATTTTAACAAAGATAAAAATAATTGACATTTAGCAGCATTGGATTTTGGTTCAAAATATTCTTGAATGATTTTATAAGATTGATAATGAATAGTACGGTTAGGTAACTTACCTTCAAGTGATGTTGGACCACTTTCATCGACCTGAATGCATTTAAGAGTTCTTTTCCATGTAGTGCTCAATCTAGGTAGGGACGATGAACCCCTATTCTGGGATTCTTGACCTCCATGTTGTGGAGTTAACAATGTTGCAGTTCTTTCCCCTTCAATCATTAATGAATAAATTGTGGGAGGAGAGTGAACATTTGACTATCCAACAAGAGATTGCACCATAATACCTTCTTCACCGCAATGTTGTACACCAGTTGCTTCTCTAATTTCATCTATTATAATTAACTCCAAGCAAATCCTCCATCATCTATTCATCCACAAAAAATTGTCTTGATGAGATATTGTTTGGATTACTCTCTAATGAACTCTTGTTGTTTTCTTCTGGTGATGGAAGAGAAACATTAGCGGCATCTATTGCGCTAGAAATTGGATTTCCCTCATGTGAAATCCTATGCTTTGAAATACGTAATTTTTATTTTTCTCTTTCTTCTTCTACCTTTTCTATCGGTTTATTTTTTCTCAAGGACTTTCTTTCTTAAGTATGGTGGTTCCCCATGTTTAAAGATAATAATTGGCTTCCAAACACCCACCACAAATTTGTCTTTGTATTATTTAACAACCAAGTGGAGAAATTTGTGTTTGTATTACAAAAGAAGACACATCTAATAATTCTAATTCCAATTGCACTTGCACTTGCACTTGGAAAAAATTGTATTCCAATTCCAAGAAGACACACGAAGATACAAAAAACAATTCCAATTTCACTTGGACAAATTTGTCTTCCAAGTTCAAGAAGAAACACAAAGATACAAACAACAATTCAAATTGCACTTGGACAAATTTGTCTTCCAATTCCAAGAAGACACAATTACATACAAACAACAATTCCAATTGCACTTGAGAAAGTTGTCTTCCAAATTTTCCTGCAATGGTATGAAAATAGAACAAAATTATTTATGAATATAACAAGAACACTAAAAAAAGTAAAACACGTCTGTGCAGGATGATTTTTTCTGAAGCCATCGCGTTTTTTTCTCAACCATGAGATAGATGAGGTGGGGTGTTCTTGGCACCAAAACATTCCCAGCAGGAACACACATGCATTCCTAGAACATGTGTGCACTAAAGAAAATGAACTTTATAAGAACATTTGCACGTTCCTACTGAGCATAAATGACCAACTCAATCAAGTCACAGGAGTGTGTGCGCACTCTTAATGCAACGGATATAGCATTTAATATCCACCAAACCTTTTTATGAATAAAATTGTATAGGGGTATGAAGACAACTAAGGCCTAAGGGATTACGATTCAAAGTGTTTTCAAGGATAAAGAAATGGTTAGAGAACCAAGATGTGGGTGATGTGTGTGCAAGGGTTGTACACAAGGTATATGCATAGTGCACTCAAGGCTCAAGTTAAGTCGGGGTTAAGGATTGAGTATAATTTTTGCCTAGGCTTAGATGGAGATAGGGGGGTCTATGTCATTGTCTACATCAAGCTCTAGGTCAACATCTAAATATATATCTAACTCTATGTGTCAGTCTAGGTCATGGTCTACGTCAAGATCTGGGTCTGGTGACAAGATATTTGGAGGAATGGAACCTACTAAAATGGACATTATGATCATTTTGAGTCTTAGAGATTATGAGATTTCAGTGCAACCAAATTGAAAGGACCCTTTGGAAGCAGAGAGATAGTGAGATTTCAATGAACTGTTTGGAGGCCTAGACTAAGGAGGGAGAGGGAGGGGGATATAATCAAAGTGAAACTAACAATGAGAGAGAGAAAGCGATGGTAGATGTAGGAGAGAAAGAGAGGAGAGATAGTGAGAGGGAGGGGGAGAT
>SNQJ01S0154859.1:0-21696 GCA_010110895.2 Picea sitchensis
AGGTTCTAAGTTTGATTTTGAGTCAGGTTCCAAGTTTGATTTAGAGCCTATGAACAGATGATCAAATATGCAACCTAGTTCCTGGTATGCAGTAACATATTGTTCTTGATAGTTTGTTGACAGCTTAAAACCACCAATTGAGTAGAAGACATGAAGTTCTGCTTGTTACATTTTCAGATTTTTGAGCCTTGATCTCTTGTTAGTTTATGGTCAACTTAAAACCATACCATTTAGTAGAAGACATCAGCTTCTGCTAGACATTTGGTTTGTGGTCATCCCGAAACCACCAAATGAGTTTGTGGTTACCCTTAAACCACCAATTTAGTAGAAGACATCAACATCTCCTATTTTTTCAGAGTTCAGAGAGGATTTTAAGCCCTCTAAAATATTTTTCTTGACACATTACTAGTTGTCAAGAAGTGGCGGTTTTTCAGGCAAGAACGAACTTATGATTAAGGGGGAAGTTAAAAAATCTCTAATCATAGTGTGTTATCTTACCCTAATGGTCATACCGTTAGAGGACTGTTGTGGTATATGTACTATATATACATTATTGATGTACATATTAATTGAATTGGCTTTGTGCCTTTTCCGCCTTTCTTTGTGTCTTCTTGATCTTGTTGTTAGTTATATACTTTCTTGCCTATATTTATAGTGGTTCTGCCAAATTTGTTGGGGCCGACTTCTCCTTCTGGGTACATGTCTGTTCAGTATATTATTATTAATTATGGCCGAATTCTTTTCTTGAAGGCTAATAATCTAATATAAATTATGTTCTTGAACCGACAAGACTTCTAGGGTTATTAGCCAACTCATTAGGGTTTTCTCTTGCTTTTCAGAGCCTTCTATTCTCGTTCGGTTTACACGTGGAGGTAAATACCTCTTGCAGCTACCATAATATTAATAGATCGTTGGGGCACCAATTGGCTCCATCATGTCCCTCCACCTCCATCATATGTGCGCTAAATTCCTTCTGGTGTTTGAAAATAATGTTGTTGGCTTCTGCTATTAATGAATATTGTGGTTTCTAAGTAGGATGGCGTATTTTAAAGAGGGAGAACGTTCCTCAATCCTAAACCCTTGACCTGATAATTAAAGTGAAGAATTCTCAAAGTGGAGTCTTGAACCATGATGGGCTGGAAATGAATGACACAACAAAGAATTTGACGTAACACTTTAATATGATTTTTTTATATTTAAATTTGATTACCAAAAGACAACACTTCCATGAAAGTCAAATCTTGGAAAGAGTGGATGTAAAAATCACATCAAATTTCAATTTTACTAAAAATAACAATGTTAAAATAATCTAAGAGAGCTCGGGTGTTAATGTTGAAGTGAGCCACTCCATTGGATTAAATTTGAAGTTAACTTTTATGAGGTGATACTTTAAATAACACATTTTCAATATCCCATGTTTTGGTGATGATGCTTCATGGAGATTATTGTATGCTGGATAGAGCCATCATTGTGGGGTAAAATCCATTATTGAGAGGAAGGCCATTGGATTGTCTCCAAAATTGTTGTTGTTTGCATTTGAGAAAATTGACTAGAATTTGAGGTCATCCTATTGCTTCCAAATAGAAAAGTATTTCTTGTGAGAGAAGATTTACAAGTGTATTTTGTGTAATTAAAGATCAAGCAAAACGTCTAGATTAGTGTTTGTTCAAAATTTTATGACTTGCAATTGTAATTGGTTGCATTTTTGGTTGAAGCCAACACCCTTATGTTGAGTTTAAATTCTCTATTGTCGACTTGAATTATTGTAAAAGGGTGGAATTGCAAAAAACCCTCACTCCTTCAAGAAAGCAAAGAAGACCCATTCTGAACCTGATTATGTTCAGAAATTTCCACAATATGCTCACAACAAAATTAGTGAAGCCAACCATTATGAACCTATTTTTGTTCAGAAATTTCTGCAGCTCACAACAAAATCAGTGAAGTCAATGAAGTTGATAATGACTAGATGATAGATCAGTGTTTTGATCTTCATCCGTGTAAACATTGTGAAATTGTACACATTGTTCCAATAGCTTATACAGGTGTTGGATCTCTTCTTGGCCATACTTGCGAATGACGGTCAAGGGAATTGGAACCACTTGTCCCTGACAGGAGGGAAATCTAGTTGAGTTAGGTTCTAAGTTTGATTTTGAGTCAGGTTCCAAGTTTGATTTAAAGCCTATGAACAAATGATCAAATATGCAACCTAATTCCTGTTATGCAGTAACATATTGTTCTTGATAGTTTGTTGACAACTTAAAACCACCAATTGAGCAGAAGACATGAACTTCTGCTTGTTACATTTTCAGATTTTTGAGCCTTGAGCTCTTGTTAGTTTATGGTCAACTTAAAACCATACCATTTAGTAGAAGACATCAACTTCTGCTAGACATTTGGTTTGTGGTCATCCCGAAACCCCCAAATGAGTTTGTGGTTACCCTTAAACCACCAATTTAGTAGAAGACATCAACTTCTGCTATTTTCTCAGAGTTCAGAGAGGATTTTAAGCCCTCTGAAATATTTTTCTTGACACATTACTAGTTGTCAAGAAGTGGCGGTTTTTCAGGAAGGAACGAACTTATGATTAAGGGGGATGTTGAAAACTCTCTAATCATAGCTTGTTATCTTAACCTAATGGTCATACCATTAGAGGATTGTTGTGGTATATGTACTATATATACATTATTGATGTACATATTAATTGAATTGGCTTTGTGCATTTTCCGCCTTTCTTTGTGTCTTCTTGATCTTGTTGTTATTTATATACTTTCTTTCCTATATTTATAGTGGTTCTACCAGATTTGCTGGGGTCGACTTCTCCTTCTGGGTACATGTCTGTTCAGTATATTATTATTATTTATGGTCGAATTCTTCTCTTGAAGGCTAATAACCTAATAATAAATTATGTTCTTGAACCGACAAGACTTCTAGGGTTATTAGCCAACTCATTAGTGTTTTCTTTTTCTTTTCAGAGTATTCTATTCTCGTTCGGTTTACACGTGGAGGTAACTACCTCCCGCAGCTACCATAATATTAACAGATTGTTGGGGCACCAATTGGCTCCATCATGTCCCTCCATCTCCATCATATGTGCACTAAATTCCTTCTGGTGTTTGAAAATAATGTTGTTGGCTTATGCTATTAATGAATATTGTGGGTTCTAAGTAGGATGGCGTATTTTAAAGAAGGAGAACGTTCCTCAATCCTGAACCCTTGACCTGATAATTAAAGTGAAGAATTCTCAAAGTGGAGTCTTGAACCATGATGGGTTGGAAATGAATGACACAACAAAGAATTCGAGGTAACACTTTAATATGAATTTTTTATATTTAAATTTGATTACCAAAAGACAACGCTTCCAAGAAAGTCAAATCTTGGAAAGAGTGGATGTAAAAATCACATCAAATTTCAATTTTACTAAAAATGACAATGTTAAAATAATCTAAGATAGATCGGGTGTTAATGTTGAAGTGAGCCACTCCATTGGATTAAATTTGAAGTTAACTTTTATGAGGTGATACTTTAAATAACACATTTTCAATATCCCTAGTTTTGGTGATGATGCTTCATGGAGATTATTGTATGCTGGATAGAGCCATCATTGTGGGGTAAAATCCATTGTTGAGAGGAAGGCCATTGGATTGTCTCCAAAATTGTTGTTGTTTGCATTTGAGAAAATTGAATAGAATTTGAGGTCATCCTATTGCTTCCAAATAGAAAAGTGTTTCTTGTGAGAGAAGATTTACAAGTGTATTTTGTGTAATTAAAGATCAAGCAAAGCGTCTAGATTAGTGTTTGTTCAAAATTTTATGACTTGCAATTGTAATTGGTTGCATTTTTGGTTGAAGCCAACACCCTTATGTTGAGTTTAAATTCTCTATTGTCGAGTTGAATTATTGTAAAAGGGTGGAATTGCAAATACCCCTCACTCCTTCAAGAAAGCAAAAAAGACCCATTCTGAACCTGATTATGTTAAGAAATTTTCACATTATGCTCACAACAAAATTAGTGAAGCCAACCATTATGAACCTATTTTTGTTCAGAAATTTCTGCAGCTCACAACAAAATTAGTGAAATCAATGAAGTTGATAATGATTAGATGATAGATTAGTGTTTTGATCTTCATCCATGTATACATTGTGAAATTGTACACATTGTTCCAATAGCTTATACAGGTGTTGGATCTCTTCTTGGCCATACTTGCGAATGACGGTCAAGGGAATTAGAAGACAGGAGGGAAATCTAGTTGAGTCAGGTTCTAAGTTTGATTTTGAGTCAGGTTCCAAGTTTGATTTAGAGCCTATGAACAGATGATCAAATATGCAACCTAGTTCCTGGTATGCAGTAACATATTGTTCTTGATAGTTTGTTGACAGCTTAAAACCACCAATTGAGCAGAAGACATGAAGTTCTGCTTGTTACATTTTCATATTTTTTAGCCTTGAGCTCTTGTTAGTTTATGGTCAACTTAAAACCATACCATTTAGTAGAAGATATCAGCTTCTGCTAGACATTTCGTTTGTGGTCATCCCGAAACCCCCAAATGAGTTTGTGGTTACCCTTAAACCACCAATTTAGTAGAAGACATCAGCTTCGTCTAATTTTTCAGAGTTCAGAGAGGATTTTAAGCCCTCTGAAATATTTTTCTTGACACATTACTAGTTGTCAAGAAGTGGCGGTTTTTCAGGCAAGAACGAACTTATGATTAAGGGGGAAGTTGAAAACTCTCTAATCATAGTTTGTTATCTTACCCTAATGGTCATACCGTTAGAGGACAATTGTGGTATATGTACTATATATACATTATTGATGTACATATTAATTGAATTAGCTTTGTTCCTTTTTCGCCTTTCTTTGTGTCTTCTTGATCTTGTTGTTAGTTATATACTTTCTTGCCTATATGCTTAACATATATCACTATGTAAATCTAAAATTACAGTACTTTATAGTAATAAATCCATGATAAGAGCTATTGTGATCTTGGTGGTGATTAGAATACACATAGCATCATCATTGTCCTTGTATAAATAAAAGGTCGTTTGTGTTTATTAGATCTAACATAGTAAACAACGGTATAACTAGAATCTGGTCGTAAATTACCATTACCCTAGTCTGTGTTGTATTAATCAGACTAGTGGTAGAATTGACTTCATATTACAAAGAGTACAACAGGCTTAGCCGTGGGCTTGCAGCTGTAAGCTGATTAGCCAAACTCATTAGTAAACTACTAAGCCTAAGCATGAGTAAGAGTACGATGTAACTCAAGAACAAAGTAAGACACGAGAAGCAGTTAGATTAAGTAATTTTATCTTGGAGAAGTGAAAAAAAAATAAGCATGACACTTAGTGAGCCAATGTCTTGTTACTAGTAGCGGAACATTGTTGGGGGAAATATTATGGGTAGCAATATGGCGCATAGTGGGATGCAAAGTCATTTTTCTATAAACCCTAACTCTATCGCTATGACTCAATTTCCTTTCTTGGTGACTTTCAATTTACCTGATCTATCCCACTTTACAAATGACATGATTTTCCATGACTCGACGTGGCCTACTATTCCAATTATTTAACTGTTAGACATTCCTAAGTGTGAGGGAAAGTCTGGAAAAGACTCATCGAACCACGTAATTACTTTTCACTTACGGTGTTTTTCAAACTCGATGGACAATGACAAGCGTTTGCATCTTTTTTAGAGAACTCTGACAGGGATTGCTCTGAAATGGTATATCAAGTTGCCTTGTGCATCTCATAATCAATTTTCATCCGACATTTTTAACCCACTTATAGATTCCTATTCATTATTAGACTAGAATGGAGCTATGGACATCGTTAAGGCAAAACACTTCCAATCACATTTATTATCATATTCATGAGTGGAGGTGGAGATGAGGATTGATCAGAGATGATATTCTAGATCATTTATTGGCCGATTGGTTTGTGAAGTAATCATTACCTAGTATTGCTAAAGATGTAGCCTTGTCAGGAGCAATCACAGAAGAGAAAGTTATTCTTAAGGCCCAATAGTTGGACTTTATTTCTTCCCAGTCTTGGATGTTATATGAGATTCTTTTTTAATGCTCCAGGATCCTGATAAAATTGTGAAGCAAGAAATGCAGAGAGAAAGAATAGAGTAGAAATAGTATTCAGTGTATTGAGAATGTAAGGATAAGGTACAATGAGAAGAGTTAACGAAGAAGTCATGTGCAAAAGGAAAATAGTTGAGTTAAATAGGCTCAAGCAAATCAAGAAAAGAAAGTACAGCTAGCCAGGGCAGCTGACAGTGTACAATCAGCCTGTTGAGGTTACATTATATTTAACACTCCCTCTTAAACTCAGCAGTTACAAACATCAACACTGATTATGCCCAAGTGCTATCTCTGAAAATCAAAAACAGATTTTCCCAGTGGCTTTGTGAATATATCTGCAAGCTGATCTTGAGAACCACAGAATTGAAGTGCAATATCACCATTATTGACGAGCTCACGGATGAAGTGAAAGCGAGTGTCAATGTGTTTGTTTTTCTTGTGAAACACATGATTTTTGGATAGAGCTATTGCTAAAGTATTGTCACAGAAAATAGGAGTTGGATCCTTTTCTGTATGTGACATATCTTTCAATATTATTCTCATCCACATAGCTTCATAGGAAGCTGAGGTAGCAGCGACATACTCTGCCTCTGCAGAAGATATTGATACAATTGGTTATTTCTTTGATGCCCATGAGATCAGGTTCGTGCCTAGGAAAAAAACATGTCCTAAGGTGCTTTTCCTATCATCTAGGCTTCCTGCAAAATCACTGTCTATGTAACCAAATAGTTGATTACCATCAGATTTAGTGTACCATAAGCCAAAATTGAGAGTTCCTGCAACATATCTCAGAATCCGTTTCTCCATTTTCCAGTGAGAATCTTTGGGAGATTCCATGAATCTGGAAACAAGGCTAGCTGCATACATAATATCAGGCCTAGTTGCTGTAAGATACAACAAACTACCTACTAAAATTTTGTATAGGGTAGGGTCCACTGTAGGGCCTTCATCTTTCTTGCTCAATTTTGTGCCTAGAGGTATAGGGGTTTCTGCTGGATTGCATTCTTCCATGCGAAATCTTTTGATGAAGTCTGCTGCATACTTTTTCTGACAGAGAAAAATGCCTTTGGTTGATTGATCAACCTCAATCCCCAAAAAATATTTCATGATGCCAAGATCTGTCATCTCAAACTCAGATTGCATGGCACGTTTAAAATTGGTTAATTCAAGATTTCCAGTATATATCATGTCATCAACATATAAACATACAATCAAAATTTTACCGTGCTGATCAGTTTTTGTGTAAAGAGTTGGCTCATTTTGGCTTCTGCTGAAACCACTTTTGATCAGATAAGTGTCAATTCAACTGTACCAAGCTCTTGGAGCTTGCTTTAAGCCATACAAGGTTTTCTTCAACCGATATACTTTGGTTGGCTACTCTTGGACTTCAAATCCAGGTGGTTGATCGACATAAAATTCTTCATCTAAGACACCATTCAGGAAAGCTGACTTGACATCCATCTGGTATACTTGCCATTTATGTTGGGCTGCTATGGATAATAGAGTTCTTACAATGTCTAATCTTGCTACTGGAGAAAAAGTTTCACCATAATCAGTACCAGGTTGTTGTGAGAATCCTTTGGCAACAAGTCTTGCCTTGTGTTTTTCGATCTTCCCTTTTTCATTGAGTTTAGTTTTGTAAACCCACTTAACACCAATACTTTTCTTGTGACTTGGAAAATCAACAAGATCCCATGTCTTGTTCTTCTCAATGGAGTCAATTTCTTGGTTCATGGCTTGCACCCAATGTGGCTCCTTAGCGACTTCCTTAAAAGATGTAGGTTGACATGACATTAAAGCAAAAAGGTTGTGATGTTCAAAGTCATCCAACTGCTGATGGATTTCTCTCAAACTTCGATTTCTCTGATTTTGAATTTCAGAGGATGAGTCTCTGCTTGAAGTTGAGTTATCCTGAGAATTTTTGGATCGTCCTTGTACTTGCAATTTTGGAAGAACAGGTTGAGGTATTGACTGTTCTGAATTTTCTGCGTTTTCAGAACTTGGCAGCAATAGATTTTGACTGTCCAGTTGTTGATTTTCTGATTGATTCCAGAATTGATTTTCTAGAAATTTTACATCTCTGCTGAGAATTAGTTTCTTGGAGATTGGATTGTAAATCCTGTAGGCTTTAGATGTTTCACTATATCCAGTAAAGATACATTTCTCACTTCTATCGTCCAGTTTCTTCCTTAATTCAGAAGGTATGTGAGCGTATTCTATGCATCTGAATGTCCTTAGATGCGCAACATTGAGCTTCGTTCCACTCCATGCTTCTTGAGGGACTCTCATCTTTAGACTTGTGGTTGGAGATCTATTCAAGAGATAAACTGAGCATGCTACTGCTTCAGCCCAAAGAATATTTGTCAAACTTTTCTCTTTGAGAAGTGTTCTTACCATATTCATTATTGTCTGATTTTTCCTTTCAGCCACTCCATTCTGTTGTGGAGTATACCTGGCTGTTGTTTGCATGATAATGCCTTGTGATTTGCAGAAATTTGCAAATTCATTGGAGTTGTATTCTCCTCCTCCATCGGACTTGAGTGCTTTTATATATTTGCAGGTCTGCTTTTAGCTTACGCTTTGAATTCCTTGAATTTTGCAAGTTTGGAACTTTATTAATGAAAATAGATCAGATTACTACGCTAAAATCATCGATAAACATTAGAGAGGTAAAAGCTACCACCTATTGAATCTATTTGCATTGACCCACATAGGTTAGTGTGGACAATTTCAAGATGTTGTTTGGCAGGTTGTGAATTTGTGGAAAACTAGTTCTTATGTTTTCAAAGTATGCAAGACTCACATGGGGAATTGTTCTCTTTAAAGATGGAGAGACCTTTGACCATGGAGTGATTTTGAATAAGACTTAGACTCTTAAAGGGTAGATGTCCAATCTTATTATGCAAACCATTGTAGATGTCCAAATCTTGTATGCCAAACCATTGTTTCATTCAAGGTGGATGCACTTTGTGCATATGGTTGAATCAAATTTGCAGTTCTGAGTGTAAGGGGAAACATCCTATTCTGAGTCATGTGGATTTCAGAAATCAATTTTCTTCTTGGGATTTTGTCATATATCTTGCAAGATGCTCTCTCAAAGAGTACCTTATAGCCATGTTCAATGAGTTGTCCTACACTTAGCAGATTATGTTTCAGATCTGGAACATGATAGACATTGTTTATGTCTTTCTTTTCATTTTGTTTAGTAAGAACATGCACAGTTCCTTTACCTTGAATTTTGACTAAGGAATCATTTCCAAGTGTAATATCAGATGAGATTGAAGAATCAATGCATGAAAGTAAATATTTGTTACCTGTCATGTGATTGTTGCATCCACTGTCCAACAACCAGAGATCTTTAGGTTGTTCTTCAGACTTGTGACATGAGAGAAACATACCTTTTGAGGTTTCTCCGTGTGATTTGACACATGTGCTCTGTCTGAGAGATGATTTGCCTGCTTCTTCCAGCATTCAGATTCATAGTGCCCATATTTTTTGCAGTAATAGCATTGTATGCTTGATTTGTCATTTGATCTTCTCCCTCTACCTCTTTGAGGCTGGAAATTCTGATTCTGGTGTTGTTGTCTGTGACCTTGAAAATTTTGATGCTGGCTCTGTTGTCTGTTACCTCCATTCGAGTGTTGGTCAGTTGTAGTATTCCATCATCCTTGGTGACCTCTGCCTCTTCCTCTGCCTCTCCCTCTACTAAAGGAGAATTGAGTTTTGAAGGCATTGGTGATTAACTCATCTGTGAGATGCAGTCTGGTCTCATGTGTCACCAGAGAACCGATTAATTCATCTGTTGAAAAACGTGACAGATCCTTGGATTCAAGGAATGTTGTAACAACCATTTCAAATTTCTTTGGTAGACTTTTGAGGACTTTCTCAACAATGTGTTGATCAAAAATGGCTTCACCAGTCAATCTGATCTGGTTCACAATTCCCATGACTCTAGTCCTTAATTGACCCACATTTTTAGACTTTGTCATTCTTAAAGTCTCGAATTGCGTCCTCAAGGTCTGCAGTTTGACTATTTTGACCCTATCATTTCCTTGGTAGGCTGATTTAAGGATGTCCCATGCATGTTTTGAAGTACCAGCGCCTGCGATTTTTGAGAAAATTGAATCATCCACAGAATTTTGAATCCAAAATTTAGCTTTATTTTCTCTGTTCCTCTGAGTTGCCTGAGCAGTTCTCTGTTGGTTTCTCATGGCGGAAAGGTCTACTGGATCTAGTTCCACATATCCAAGATCCACTGGATCCCAACTCTCTTGTGCTTGCAAGAACGACCTCATTCAAAGAGACCAGAACTCATAGTTCTTTCCAAGAAGAATCGGACCTTGAGTTGGTCCTAAATTGCTAGACGTCGCCATCTTTTAAAGAATTTGAACAAAACAAAAAAGAAATTTTTGGTTAGTTTTGTATTTACCTGTCTCTTGTGCTTAAACCAGGTCTGCTAATTTCTTGTAGTGACTTCGGAACTTTGCGTTTCAAGATTTTGCGAGTTTTGACTTCACGATTCTGACTTCGGGACTTTGTTATATGAGTCCTCTGAAATCTTGTTTCTCGAACTTCCGATTGATGAAACGCCGAAGAGAGCTTAATGGCCTTGAATTTTCCCTTAGTCTCTGTTCAATGTGACCATGCGCCTAGATGTTAAAGCGCTGCCGACGAAATGCCGAAATTTCCCTTTGGACAATTCAATGGTCCAGATCTTCCTGTGATCTGACGGTCGAGATATTTTCGGGATTTCGGGATATCGGGTTTCGCGACTTCGTGAACCCTGATAGCGAGCTCTTCTGAATCATCTTCAGGCACGGACCTGATCTCATGGGCATCAAAGAAACAACCAATTGTATCAATATCTTCTGCAGAGGCAGAGTATGTCGCTGCTACCTCAGCTTCCTATCAAGTTGTGTGGCTGAGAAAAATATTGAAAGATATGTCACATACAGAAAATGATCCAACTCCTATTTTCTGTGACAATACTTCAACAATAGATCTATCCAAAAATCATGTGTTTCAAAAGAAAAACAAACACATTGACACTCTCTTTCATTTCATCCGCGTACTCGTCAATAATGGTGATATTACACTTCAATTCTGTGGTTCTCGATATCAGCTCGCAGATATCTTCACAAAGCCACTGGGAAAATCTGTTTTTGATTTTCAGAGACAACACTTAGGCATAATCAGTGCTGATGTTTGTAACTGTTGAGTTTAAGTGGGAGTGTTAAATATAATGTAACCTCAACAGGTTGACTGTACACTGCCAACTTGTTGAGGTGACATTATATTTAACAGATCCGAATGGACACTGTGAAGCCTATGCCACACCCTCATGCCAATGGTGTGATTGGTTCTACTGGACATACCACGATCAATCGGGTGATGAGTCAAATGGGAAAAATGTCGATACACACTAATCCATCGATGACTGTGTCATATACTTAACCAACCGTAGCTTTTGTCCAGACCTCTGATGCCCATACGATTCAGTCCATCAACCCGAAGGGCAATCACAAACCTGTGGGAAAAAAGAAAAATAAGAAGATGAATACTAATTCTGGGCAAGTAGTTGTTACATCTAAAGATGCCAACAATGACACCGGGGCAAGAAATAAAAGAGGAAGTGGAAATATCCTAATTTACTACTTATTTCTCAGGGTTGTTGGGTCGATCTCTTTTTTATTCTTCTTGAGTTTTTCGCATCCTTGCCATCTTTGTAAAGGATATCACCTCACTCACACTTGCCTCGGGATGGAGGATGTTCAACGATGGATGGTTCAACATGAAGCTCAACAACCTTTTGTGCTTACTCATCCTTTTCATCCCCAACAATAGCAAATGGTTGTTATTAACCTTGCACCTCCACAAGGGGGCACTACATCAAATGCCATTATTTACATGTGTGAAGGGGACATTAATTTGAAAACAAGAGCTCATAATTACGAGGCTCCTGAGACTAGATAGTCTGAGAAGAAAACATCTACGTCACTACTAAATGACCCTCTGCAAATAGAGAGGCCACCAATTTATATGATGCCCCGCCCTCCAAAGGGTGTATTACAAAGGTCTACGCATAATCCTAGTGCCTGAGCTGCTTAAAATTACCATATTGTAGAAGATTTAGCTCAGGCTCCATGCGCCATGTCTACACTAGAAGTGCTTCAGAGTTTCCCTTCATAATGAAAGGAATTGTTACACTATTGGTGGGATTGAACCCTCAGACACTCAATTAGTTACATTTTAGCTTGACCAGGCTTAGGCTAGACTTCCTCATCATGTCACTTTGAAGATTCTAATATCTACATGTGGTAAGAACATTTTAATATGTGTGGTTGATGAGGGAGCCTTTACTTCTGTTATGTAATTGTCATGTTGGAAAGATTTGGGTTCTCTTGAGCTTGTTTCTTCAGTCACCCTATTAAAAGCATTTGATGGTCGATCTTTTAAACCACATGGAATTCTCCCTACCCTTCCAGTTGAATTGGGGGGGTAAAATAGTCTCAATTGAGGTAGAAGTAGTGGTTGATCCTCTTGGGACGGAGCTGGATGTATGCCATGACCACGGTCATGTCTTCAGTTTTCTGAATGATTCGTTTTCCTCACCACCACTATAAATAAGAGAAATGTTAGGTGAGCCTTATTTCCTCATCAAGGGAGGATTGTCACCATTGGCCAAAGGTGTTATTATATGCTTGATTCCAGTTCTAAATCAGGGATAGATTTAGAATTCATGGGTGATTCTAATGTGTCATTTGAAAGTGTTGGTGCTGGGATACTTAAGGACTCATATCTTATGGGTAATTTTGAGCTCCTTCTGCTAGTTTGTTACGTTGACTCTTCACCTGTATATGCAATCTCATCAGTAACCTCTAAGTCTGATCCATTTTATTTTAGGTCCTTATATGTTTACATTTTCTGAGTCTTTAGACTTTGTCATCGAGTCGTAAGTCAGTTTTGATTCTGAGTTTGATTTCTCTAGTCCTGGATCCTCAGACTCTGGTGGTGTTGAGTCTTTGTTAGTAGACTCCACCATCAAAATGGATGTGGTTTAATATGTCTTGGATGTTGGTGCATAAGCCTTTTCTATTTATGGTTTGCACTACTCCGATGGAAGAGATTTCCTATGATGGGTTGCCTAGTATAACACCTTTTTTTCATTTGGTGCCCATCCCATCATTTTATGGTAGGACTGGGAGACCTTTTAGTTTGAGATTGCATTATGAACCTTGTTCATCTTTCTAATCTACTTTTGACCATTTCCATGCGGGATCCCACCTTTATATTGGGTTTGTTTTGCATTTTTTATGCTTATCGCTGCACACGTTGTTTTGCCTAATGCCTTGTAGTAGCTTGCAATATGATGCTCACAACCTCTACATTCTTAACTGTAACTTGCCTTTTAATTACTTTCTCCTGCATTTTATACCTACCCTGTTATGAGTGTCCACATCCTACACGTTGCCTTTTGCTTTCATTTTGCATAGGTATGTTTCGTGCACTTAGAATGTAGTTTCCCGCTTCATGACACTCATCTCCTCCATTGTATTATAGCATGTTTTCATTCTTTTTATAGCTTCATAATATGAAAAAGGTAAAAAAAAAGAAAAGAGTAAAGAATCGAAAATGTGTTTTCTCCCTTCTGCATCATTTTCAAGTTCAATTATTATCATTATGCCTATTTCACTATGTTTTCATGAGTTTAGGCATCAAGTCAATGTACAAAGGATTAGCAACCAAATACACAAACACTCAAAGAGGTATCATGCTCAACACTCCAACTATCTCATCCAACAACAAGGGAAAGGTATGATGCTCTTCAAAAACAACAAGGCAAGAGGATGAAGTATAAAAATGGTATGGACTTCATCCTGGATCAAGCCTTCACAAGTTCATAACACCATAGGGAGTACAACAATATCATGTCAAATGTAAATTACATTAAGTATTGATTCAATCTCATATAAAACACACATCCACCTACTGCTATAATAACTCCTGCAAATCCAAAATGTCATTTTGAAATAGAGTTTCCAACCTACAGCCTACCTATATTATTGTTCTACATACTGCTACAGACTTCGGCATCTACAAGCATGCTACAGAGTTCGACACCTACAACCATGCTACAAAGTTCCACACCTACATGCATGCTACATAACTTATTTATTCTAAATACTTCTATATAGTTTGAGACCTACAACCAACTACATAGGCATTCTTATGCTACATAGTTATCCATTTTAAGCTATATAAGGGTTTGCTACAAAAATGATATGCCTCAAAAAATAAATAAATAATAAGCTGCAATTATCAACCTCAAAGCATAATTAGATTAGAGGATTCAACCACTACAAGAATGGCTACAAGAGATTAACTCAAATGCTGCTAAGATCGTGTCAAAGCAAATCATGTGGAACCTTTGCTACAAAAAACTACCAAAGAATGCTAACATGTTTCATCGCTTGTAAGCTCATCAAACAAGTCTACCAGGTATTTCATCTATTACTTTTTCTTTTTGCCAATGCATAATTTGAATACAATGTGAAACTTTATCTAGTTGGTGAATACTCTTACCTTCCCATACCCTCACTTCATTATTATCGCACCCAATCATATTTATGTCATGTTTCAAACATGGTCATTTTCAATTCAAGTTGGGACAGGAATTGCAACGCCAAACTGTTGACTCATAACAATCAACACCGATCCAAACAAGGTGTCAACAATAAAATAAAGTGATGGAGGCCTATGCAAATTATGCAAGCGCACCGATATGTAGCTAGAGTAATCATCACAGAATATGGAAAATCAGAGATGAAGTAAGAGAGAGTCATTTCAAACTCATTTCAAATATGAATCTACTCACTCCAAACTCATTTCAAGCTCCAAGATGCTCCTAATAGAATCACTTCAAACTCATTCTAAGTTCTAAGCTGCTCTTAAGCTTAAAAAGTGAAGCCACAACAGAAATTAATTGAAGGTGAGTCATTTGTTTCTTAGTATTGTCTGATTAAAATAGTGAAAAGCAGAGGAGGGTTAGAGCTGTGATCACACGGAATTATGAGTAAGAGTATTATATCTCTGGTAGGCATAAGATAGTGAACAATAAGGAATTAAAGAGCTACAACAAAAGCAAAGATGGGAGGAGGATTTAACCGCAGGGAACCCACAGACACAACAATATAACACAGTAATCCTCAAGTCTTAGAGATTTTCCAAAAGGAAGGATGGCTTGAGTATTGCACTAGACGACAGGGATTTGATGATTATATCACAATAGAATTTTCTCAAAGTTTAAGGTCCAATTTCATAAGAGAAAAATACCATGGGTGTGTTTCCATGGTCATAGGATTGGAAATTAGAGAATATGTGGAGACAATAGCTAGATTTACAGGATTACCTACTGGTAAATCTTGGGAAAAATATTATAGGGTGCAGTCTCAAGAGGCCAACCAGAAGTTTATCTTATCTTATGATACTATGGAGGATACAGGGTAAGGTGTCAAGAGGACTAGCTTGCTAGACTCTTGCGATGAATTGGCCCTCCACATTATTAGGTATCTCACATTTGAGGGAAGGCATAGTCTAGTTCATGCATATCATTTCAGGTATTTAGTTAAGCTAAGGTATTTTTAATATTTGAGACCTAAGGATACCTTAATCATACCACACTTCTTGTTGCAATCTATGAAGGATATGTCTTTCAAAGTGCAAGGAGGAAAGCCATCATCATTGGCCCATCATGGGCTTGTTAAGATTATTTTAAATGATGCCCTAACAAGACGACGACAACACACAGTTACTTGGGATCATTTTTTGAATATAAGTGATTAATAATTACAAGATTTAAAGTATGCCATAGAAGTAGAGGTGGCTTCTATAGCACAAAAAAAGGGGAAGAAGAAGGTTAGTTACAAGGCCTCTAGGAAGGACAACCCCAACACTCAAGGGGTAAAATTAAAAACAAAAAGAAGAACAATGAAAAAAACAGAATAGAAAGAGACAAGCACCCATTCTATAGGAACAAAAGACATAGCCCAAGATATTGCTTAAACATTGCAAAAGATAGGAGACTTATTTGCAAACCCTGATCCTATCAAGCAAGTGAGTACAACAGTAGGGATAGGAAAGGTAAAGAGCAGGAAGCCTAGAGAAAGGATGAGGGCTTAGATAAAGATTGATAAAGAAGCATAAAGTCATTAACCTAGCCCTACACCAGATATGCCAGGTATGGAGGAAACTAAGGAACCTACTTACATAGACACTCAGGAAACAGAGCAGCTGGTGAACCAATTCAGAGAGGTAGAAATTACTTATTGGAGGTCCATACTAGGATCCAACACAGGGGTAGTCATCTCTATGGAGCAACATGAACATATAATTTCCTCTCCCCTACCCTTACATTTGAGAGCTTGCTTGCGCTTCCTTGCCCGATGCGGGCAAGCAATAAATTCCTCTCCTGTTGGTCTAGCTTGCTTGCACATCCTCATCCTAGATGAGTGAGAAATCACTTGCTCTACTTTCAACGAGCAAGCAAGAAATTCCTCTCCCCCCGGTCGAGGTTGCTTGCGCATCCTCTTTGCAATAAAAATTTCATATTCTAAAAATGCAACATATGGGCACCATCAATAACTTGGAAAATGAAAACTTAGCGTTGAAGAGTTAGCTAGCAATCCAAACAAGAGATGGTCGTACCAGAGTCGCTGAATGAAAAACCGCACAAGCCATCGATCCATCCCATCCATTCCTCCCAACCATCCCAGCTAACCCATATACAAGCAAGCTAGGAAACTTTGTTTCTTTGAAACGTCTTAAAGAGGTCGTTCAATCATAATTCCATAAATTGAAACCCATTGAGACACGCATGGTACGGGGCCGAGTGAGGGAGTGAGTCACCATTGGGGTTCATAGACAATTTACAATCATTCCAAATCATTCACAACCGGTCATTCCGAGTCAGCCGACAGGAGATCATACTCCCATTGAGCATCATTTATGTAGCTAACCTCCATGCTTTACCTTTTACGCCCATCCTTAATAAGGATCATGATCAACATAAAGATAATTACCAAGCACAGGTCCCAGCTAAGGTGATATGGAAGACTATTGATACATGTCGTTTAACATGATGAAGAGGGGTCACCGCTACCGTTCCCCTTCTTGCCGGGGAAACATTGAATAAACGATAAGAAAACGCCATTTCACGACATCATACTCAATCCATCAATCCATCTATAAATGTGCCAGGAATCGTAAGGTGCATGAAATATGGAGATAAATGTGCGTGGATAAATATGGATGCTGTAACCCTTCCTTATGAGCCTTTTTCCGAAGAAGCTAAATAAGGGGAGGGAGTCTATTGTATGTACTACACTGCTACTGGTGGTTATGAAGGGAGTAGACATTTTAAAGGTCCTACTATTTTTAAGGTGTAAGGGTGGGTTAGTGGTTCGAGTTGGTTTCGACACCTAAGCGAGTGCCTATACAAGATCCATGTCATTAGTAAGGAGTTGATGGAGTCTCTTGAATGATTCATTCGCTGGAAAGAAGTGTTCCAAGCTATGCATAGAAGGGGTCAAGGGGAGGTGGAATCAAATATGGCCAATAAGTATTCAAAATGAAGATATATATATGTCTTTTAATTGTCACGATGTTTAGTAGAGGCGATATAACTATCACTTCATCATTAACTCAATATTGGGATGGAAGATCAACTCTATCCATCTCTCTATCCATCCCCAATCCCTCCATACCAGAGGATCCCATTAGAGATAGCGATAAAGATAGAGATAGAGATAGTATTGTATTGTATTGGTAGTTGTTAGAAAACCTACATTATATCTCTTTTAGGGCCCTGGTATAGGATTTTAGAGTGAACTCTCCAAGGCCATCTAAATGAAACTAGTAATGAAATAAAGAGTGAAAAGTATAATAGTAATGAATGGTACTTGCTAGGAAATCACCTCTTACATAGGTGTCAAGCGCTAGGTCAAGATGACGAAGTATTGAGATTATACCTTTTTTCTTATTCAATGGGTGGATGCGTAATAGGGGACTTTGGTCAATTTGGCATGTTACTCGAAATGAGGCCTTCTTGCTAAAGTCTTGGTCCTAGGATGAAGTTCTATATGTCCCATCCCAATGTAGAAGCCTGACCCATTATGCTTTTTCCTAGTTAACAATTGCAAAGTGGCATCCTTTGTGAATTTTCCAATGGTGTTCTTCATAAGTGACTGCAAGTGGGAAGTTCTTGTGGTACCTGAGGATGATATGTAATCTTTGTCTCAGCACCCCTGGAGGTTTACCATCTTCATGAGGGAGATTTCACTTTGGGTTATTATTTTGTGTAAATTTCTATAAATGCTTCTCGCAGCTTCACTAGTTGGACTTGGGCCCTTATCATTCTAGGCTTACTTTTGGAAGGACCTATTCGAGCCTTTACTAGTTGGACTCATGGATTTAATGACCTTGGGATAGATTTTGGAAGGGTGTTCTTGACTTGATTGGTGCTACCTTTAAGGTGTTTTTGTATAGTAGAGTGCTTATTGTTGTAGCACTTAGATGGCCCTAGGTTTCTTTTTCTAGAGATGTATGGTTCATCGCTTAGGCCTAGTGTTCCAAAGTGGTTGACTAGTCGCCCTATAGATATAAAAGGAATAAGGGTATTCTTCCTAAGATAATGGAGCTACCTTCAGTGAGGTACAAATTAGAAGTACTAGAACACTCAAGGAGTGATTCTGATGACAAAGTGTGTACTGCTTTGACTAACCCTGTTAGATAACAACCCAACAACAATTCAAAGGATTACTTTTTGATATATTTGGATGATAAAATCTTAAGTCTAGAAAGGGTTCATCCTCCTCCTTCCCATGACAATACTTACCCTTTGGAAATAGAGGACATTGAAAACTCTTCTTCAATAAATTGAAACCCTCCTCTGGTTGATCCGCAAGATCCTCTTATCATTCAAATGGGTGATTTCTAGCCCAAAGATATATCTTCTTTCTTACTCAGTCTTCCTCATTCCTAGTTGGGGATGGTGAATGTTGAGGGATCATCGGGTACAGGAGGATCCAACCTTGCTAACCCTAGGGAATCTACAAGGGGCACCAACACATTCATAGGAGTGTCAGTTGGTGGAGCTAGCCCTTCTATTAGTATTCCTTTTTCAGGTAGAAACATCTCTCTAGGAATGCCATTTGCTAGCACAAATATCCCATCTCTTGGATTCCCTAGCCCTATAATTCCTTTTGGAGGCGAAAACCCTTCCAGTTTTGGAATTGTGTTTAGGGGTGGAAATGTCTCAAGATATGGAATGATGTGAGACTATTCCTAATTTTGGAGTCCCTATGGGGGCACATTTGTTCCTAATATGGGATTTGCTTATGGTGGGAATTTCACTCCAAGTCCTAGTTATCAGATGAGCACAAGCCCTATCATCAATTGTAGAAACATTGATAGGGACAGTTATTTAGGAGGTAGTGTTGTGCAAGGAGGTCCACCTAGTCCATCATAGGGTCAGTTTTAAACTACGCTTATTTCTCGATTCTAATTCTTGGAAATGCTTAATTTTCCCAACTTGTCTCGGCTCACGATCAATCCAATAAGCCATGACCCTTCATGGCCTTCCATTTCTGCTAAATTTCCTTTAGACATTCCTAAGTTTGAAGACAAAGCTGGAGAAGATCCATTGAACCACGTGATGACCTTCTATTTGTGGCGGTCTTCTAATTGCCTCACGGATGATAATGTGCATGTGCAACTTTTTTAGCGAACCCTAACAGGGATTGCAGTAAAGTGGTACATTATGTTGCCTCATGCATCTCATAATTTCTCTACATCTCTGGAAATGTATTTTTAACACACTTCTGGTTGCCAATTCATTACACGACTGGAACTAAGCTCTTAACATCCCTAAGATAGAACACTTCCACCCACATATCAGATCATGATCATGAGTGGAGAAGACACTATCAAATGATAAGAGATGAGATTCTAGATAAACTCTTAGCAGACTTATTTGTGAAGTCCATACTATCAAGTATTGCAAAAGATGTAGCCCTATAAGGCGTGACCATAGAGGAGCAAGTTCTCCTTAAGGCCCAATAACTATATTTGGGTTCTTCTCGGTCTCAGATGCTATATCGGATTATACCTAATGCACATAGATTTGAGAAGGAGAAACCTATGACAGTTCCTCATGCTGATGGCATGATATGATCTACTAGAAATACTTTAGTTAACTAGGTGGGAAATCAAATGGGACACGTGTCCATGTATATTAAGCCACCTTCGGCCGCACCGAGTGCTCGACCTGCTTTAGCCCCTATGCAGAGGTCTGATGTCAACACGGTCATGTTTACAAACCCAAATGACAATCAACAACCCATAGGTCAGAAGAATAGTCGATGAAACAATTCCAAGGGATGAGGGGAGATAAAAATGAATAATGGAAACAACAACAATATTAGTGGAAAGAAAGAGAAAAGGAAGCTTTCATTTCCCTTATAAATAGTGTAAAGTCAACCATCTTACTCACAAGGGCCCCAAAATGGAGGAATCTCATTGATTGCTTTCTCAACATGTTGCCCAACCACAACAACAACTTTATTCCTTTCAAAACTTGTTTCCTCCTAAACAATAAAAAATGATTGCTAATAACCCTACACCTCCGCAAGGGGAAATACCACGAATGCTAACACCTATATGTGTAACCAAGACATTATGTTCATACTCAAGCTCGTAATTATGATGCCAAATATCCTAGACTATTTGATAAGGAAGCTTCCCCCTCTTAGCCAAATGGCTCTTTCCTGATAGAGAAGCTAGTGTTAGAGATAATACCTCACCCCCTAATGGTGTTGTACGAAGCTCCACACATAATCTAATGCCCAAGATACTCATAATTATAGCATCTTAGGGTTGGCTATTGAAGATGCTCACATATTCTTCGTCATCCTCTTTAATCAATGGATGAGATTTTGATAAATTAATTTCCGCTCATTTATAAAGACGTACATTTATGTGATTACTTTTTCATGGGCGTTTCAATTAACCGTGGAATTGGATGCCAATTAAATTTTTTTACAGTGCACCATCATTTTTTTACCAGGGTGGATGCTTATGGCCGCGTGGATGTGAAGTGAAGTGCTGCCGTTTCAACCTCCAACCTCCCCTCCGCATTTCAACTTCCAACCTCAGTGAAGTTGTAGTAGCCGTAAAAATACAAGATTTAATTTGATTTAACATATAATTCTTTCTCATACAAAAATAATTCAATCACCAACATATGAGCATATGATATTCGACAAAAATTAAAATTTTATCCACGGCATAAGAATTACTTAACAGGATAAATAAATTACCTCTCCCTGATGCTAATTTGCCCATCGATCTAGTTGTTCGTTGCTGAAACTGTGTCAAACACTGCCCAAAACCGTGTTTCCACCCTGCCAACTAGGAGAACTTCCTAGCTCCAGGATACCATATGGATATGCTGGCCCCCATGCCCAAAACCTCCAATAAAATGGTGCCGCCTGTACTGATCCATTCCCCCAACTCCCCAACTCGAACTCTCTCCAGCAAATCCCAGTAGAATGATA
>SNQJ01S0154860.1:0-10739 GCA_010110895.2 Picea sitchensis
TTAATTTTGGAAGATAAAATTCACGACGTTTACACCCATTTTCCCGGTCATTGCCACTATGGCTGGTTGTCCTTTCAAGTCTCATTCACCTATTTTGGTCATTTGTATGGACATTAATATAATTTCTTTCTTCTCACCTATGCAATTTTTTTGTTTTTGAATCTCCAAGCCTAAATGGCCCAGCAGTAGGGAATTCAACTACTGCGGTCTGAGGCGGAACCTCCAGACAAAAATGAACTTTACCTATGACTATCCCACAAACTCTAGTAAATTAAGTACTCTTAAGAACCCTAGGCACCAAGGCCAAGACAATCAGCGCAGCAATACAATTAGATTTAACCACATCAACCCACTTGAACTCTGCAAAATCTGTAAAAAAAATATCCCCAGGGCCACTACCAAAAAGCCATTATGTTAAATTCTCTCTGTATAAAGAATAAAACCCTCATAAACCACACAGAATTCAATATTTTGTTAAAGTTGGATAGAATCTACCGTTTAAAATGTTGAGGAACTGCCAATCTTGTCGATATTTGGAGGAATTTAGGGTTTCTGAACATGATTTAACAAAAGTGGAGCTAATCTGCGTGAATCTTATCAACATAGGGCCGAATTTGAAGAAACGTAACTTAAAATTTTTGAATCGCAGGTCACTTACCTTCAAATTTGGTGCAAATTGATGACAGAGAGATGAACCGATGAACCCCGTTGCTAAATCCTTGTGTTCAAATGCGAACCGAAAAACCGAAAGGCGCTTGTACATAAAGAACGAAATGACACGCCTATGTGGGAAGAAAATGATAGAAAAAGCATTTTGTACAACAATATATATATAATTAAAGGAAAATAATGGCAAACCTTTGTTTTGTTTGCATAAAGTTTGGTTTTATTGATGCTTGGGGGTTTATATCTATGTGAAAGAAAATTTTGATGTTGACTTTAAGTAAAGTAATATGTTAAAGTTGTTTTGGTAATGATTCTCAATTTCGAGATTAATAATTGGAATTTTGGAACAAAATGGATGTTAAAAATGGGGTGGAAAGATCTAGAACTCTCTAGTGAAGTAATATGTGAAAGATCTAGAACTCTCTAGTGAAGTAATATGTTAAAGTTGTTTTTGGTAATGATTTTCAATTTCGAGATTAATAATTGAAATTTTGTAATAAAATGGATGTTAAAAATGAGGTGGAAAGATCTAGAACGTTAGTAATGGGGAGTTGAAATTAGGAGGTAAGTGAAATTAGAGAATTTGGATCAACTTTGTCTGACTTATGGTTTGGTTTAGTGATATGTTTGAATGTATGTTGCGATGATGGTTTGAATTTAAAATTTTGAGAATGATTATCCAAGAATGAAGTTACTTAAGTCTTGAGGTCATAAATGACAATGTGTGAAGAAAAATGTGGTTTCATCTAAGTGGATGTGAGGAAGGGGGTTGCATATTGTTTTAGAGTCTGTAAGGTTGTACATCAACTTTTTGTCTATGCATTAATAGAGTAATATAGCAATCTTATATTTAGGGCGGCAGGCGCGGGTGGGAGTCTTCTCGATCCCAAAGCAAATTCTTTAGTTTCTTATGTGTGGGGTCTTGAGAAGGCAACCAATAATGTTGTTGAAGCCTACACCCTTCTCAATGGACTTTGTTTTGCAAGAGAGAGGAATATCACTAATCTTTGAGTGTTTGGGGACTCGATGATGGTCATACAAGCGATAATCAAATAGAGACAAGCCGAAAGCAACACCTTCAACAACATTATTTCCCACATTATGTCTCTCATCAATGGTTTCAACTCTTTCAAGATAAATCATGTCAAAAGGGACCTTAACTCCCTTAGTTGACCAAGTGGACAAACTTAGAACTAGTCTTGAGGGTAGACGGACTATTATAAATGGGGTTGGGGGGCTCATGCCTATCCCATAAGCTACACCCCACTCTTTCTTTGTGCGGAATGCAAATGGAACATCCAGTCAACAGTTGGGTTAGTTTATTCACACACTTGGTTTTTAATGATCCTTGAGTGAGCATTCACTCGGCTTCATGCCTCCTCGGCATTTTATGTGAAATGGTCCCTCCAATGATGGATCGTTCTGCTCTAGTATTTGGGTGGGGTTTGTCCCGCGAATGGTTGTTGGTTCTGGTTGGTGTTCACTCGAGGGGTTTACCATTTTGGTCATTGGCCCGTGAAGTGTTGTCGTTGTCATTTATTGGTGGCCCATGTTCAATTATGGTTCCATTCTTCGAGTTTATTCTTATTTTCCAGCATACTTCCCCAGACTCTAGTATTACTTATCTTTTGTTTCATATGGTTTCTTTGCATTGTCTTTCCCCCCTACCTTTGCCTCTTTTGGTCTGGATATTGGCTCTTTGGTCAGTGGAGGCCTCCTGGTTTATTGTTTCAGTGGGCAAAGATGGAATCTTGGAATGATTTTAAAAGGATTCTTGTGCATCCACGCAAACTCCTTAGCTCTCGAGCAACTCTTAGTCAAGTTTGGGGAATTTGAGCTAGCTCTGGCCTCTCTGACAAGGTGGATGGATGAAATGGAGGCAGAAATTCATCAATTGAAGGCTCGGGTCTTTCCTCGACACTATGCATCTGCTTCAATCAAGCATGGTTTGGTCTCCCCTGTTGATGGCATTACAGTCAACGGCAATGAAGGTTGAGGTACAGCTCCAATGGACATCGAGGAAAGGCCCCTTATGTAGACCAGGGCATCGAAAATTCAAGACTCTACATCCTCTCATCATAAATGTTTTTTAAGGTTTTTTGGCTTCTTGGCTAGTTTGTAAAAGATGTAATATGTTTAAATGATCGGGATTCCAAAATGGAGAAAGCAACAGACTTTGATGTATTAGAGTTATAAATGTGTTTAGGCTTCAAACCATATTTTGGTAGCCCTGTAAGATTGTTGTTTGCTTCAGCACAACCTTTTTAATATAATTTATGTTCATTCATGGTTAAAAAAAAATATAGCAATATTATATACAAGTCTAGAATAATTGCATTGCAACATAATTGTGTTAGCATATCAACTTATGCAACCTTGCATTAAGACGTAATCATGTTAACCCTTCGGTTACATCAACTTTTTTTACTACGCAAAATGTTATACTACCTTACTGTGATATCATAACTAGTATAGTTTGGACCATCATATCAACAAAGAATTTACACAATTTCAATGTTCATGACAAATCACCTTCATATTATATGTCTCTTCTTCTCTTTCATTGAACATTATTGAAATAGTAGATGGAAGTTGAACAAACGAGAAATCGAAGCAATTCGACTTCCTTAGCCAAAGTTATTAAAATTGTTCATGTTTTTGTACAATGGATTCATTTTTCTTCTTGCTTCCAAACTCCATGCATTATGGTCGTTTAAAAAATTAGTGGTTTGTTGTTTTTTTAAGATTAGTAATTTTGTTTTTGATTGATTTGTAAAGGATCATAAATGTTAATGTTGTATTAACACAACATAAACTCATTCAACAAAAGGAAGAAAGAGTTAAAGCTTAAACCCTCTCAAGTAGTAACAATACTTTAACTTCTGTTTGCTCAGTCTGTCATTCTAAATCCAAAAATTGCCATTCGTCTTCCCCACCCCTAGCTCTCATTTATCTTCCCTATATCCAAGGTACTACAAATCATATCTCTAATATTTTGGTCAAAAGCTATATTAAAACTCTCTTTAAACCCCATAAAACCCTTAAACGGTTATTCACAACAACTAAGGATAAAATATGATCCCATGTTTGGCCAAGGAGTTTACAAAATCCCATGCTCCTGTGGAAAATTATGTAAATTTTCTTTGAACCCAACTTCAAGATTCAGATCTCAACAAAATTTATAGCCTAGAATTTTTTATTTTACAAAAAATAATTATGATTTGTAATTTGAACATTATTGGGTTATATTTACCAAATATTTGCACAACGGAAATGATAAGAACAATAAATAACAAGATCATCACATCATCAACATAAGATATACCCTGGAAACCCAAATGGGAAAACCAACATTCAGTTTTGTCTTTTATTATGGCTTATGGAGAAGTAAAAATTAGAGTTTTACAACTTATCTTCACAAGAAAATTCCTAGCACTCCAACCAGCCTCAGAGAAGATCCCTTAACAAGTCCTCCTACTTTCTCTCACCATAATAAACCCCTATACAACAATTTGGCTTCTCTCTCTAATCGTTGCCTCAACATGAATACAATAAAAGATATTGATGTTGTTGTTGTGTCTTTCACCTCTCCATAGATTTTACTTTTATAACCTTACAATGACCAATACCATGTACCAAAACTATTCACCACAACCCAAACGAAACCATGTGCTCCTTGATATATGATGGTTGTGACTTAGCCATTACAAATTAAATAAAATTAATATCTAAAGAGTATTATTTTACATTCTTCAATAGTTAAGACATGAAACTAAAGAAGAATTCCTCTCGAGTTAAACCATAGCTCAACACTCCCTCTTAGCAAGGAAGGGATTCTGAACTAACCCAAGCTTCTCTCAGAACTTCACAAACTTCCCTTTGATCAAAGCCTTTGTGGAGATATTTGCCACTTGTTCATCAATCAATACATACTCCAGCCTCAGAGGCCCTTTCTGCACACAGTCGCGAATGAAGTGATATTGAATATCAATGTGCTTGCTCTTGTCATGGAACATTGGATTCTAAGAGAGTTTTATACAACTCCGATTATCACAGCAAATGACAGTCACATCCATCTCCAAACCAAACAGTGCCATGAGTACCTTTCGCAACCAAATAGCCTCACATGCAGTTGTGTCTGTTGCCATGTACTCCGCCTCCATAGATCTTAATGCCACTGACTTCTTCTTCTGACTGAACAAGGAAACAACATCCAAGCCCAAACTAAAGCAGCAACCTGAAGTACTCTTCCTGTTAACTGAGTATCTCTCCAAGTCAACATCTGTAAATCCTGCCATCCTCACTCCACCTACTCGCTCATATTGAAGTCCATACTCCATTGTGCCCCTCAAATACCAAAGCACATGTTTTGTAGCAACCCAAGGTACTCTCCTCATATCCACCATGAATTGGTTGAGGGAATTGACTGCATAACTGATATATGTTCTGGTGTTGACCAAATACATGAGCAAACCAATCAACTGATGGTACAATGTAGCATCCACTACCCCTAATTCTGAGGCATCAACCTTCCTCCAGTTTGTCACTAGAGGTGTAGACATAGGCCTGCACTCAAGCATCCCAAATCTCTTCGGGATCTCCAATGTGTACTTCCCCTGTCCAACGAAGAAGTGTCCCTATGTTTTCCACACCTAAAAGCCTAGGAAGTAATGCATCAAACCCAAATCCTTTATCTCAAACTCTAATGCAAGATTTCTCTTATAGACAACAATCAGATCCGCGTCCCATGTCAAGGAAATATCATCAACCTACAAAACAAGTATCAATGGCCTCTCCACTACCAGGAAATATAGGTCAGGGTCTGCCTCACTTCCTTGAAATCCCATTTACTGCAAGTACCCATTGATCCTCAAATGCCATGCTTGAGGTGCATGTTTGAGACCATATAGTGCCTTCTTCGGTTGGCACACATGGGACTCTCTCCCACAAACCACAAAACCCTCTGGTTTCTCTATGCATACCTATTCCTTAATGATGTCATTAAGGAAAGAGGTTTTGACATCCATCTGATGTACATGCCAGCCCATCTCTAGTGCTATAGAGATCACAACCTGAATAGAGGTATATCTAGCCATCGAGGTGAAGGTCTCGTCATAGTCTTCTCCCTCTTTTTTTGAAAACCTCTTGGTCACGAAGCATGCCTTGTACGTCTCCATGTCCGCGTCTATTGCGTGCTTTACTTTGTAGATACATCTAGAACCTACCACCCGCTTGCTTCATGTGTCGGCACCACCTCCCAAACATCACTCTTTGTGATGGAGTTGTATTCCTCCACCATGGCATCCTGCCACACTTGATGTTGTGCAACTTGCTCAAAGTTGTAAGGCTCAACATCAATGAGCTCTATCATTAATGCCATATAATCTTTGTACCGTGATGGTGGTCTACTCTCCCTGATAGGTCTCTTAGGAGGTTCTATATCCTTGGAATTCCTAACAATTTTCACAACACTCTTAGTTTGTCCTCTGTCAGTGAGCTCATCCTGTGAAATAGAATTACTCTCCTCCCTATCGCCCTCCTATGTCAACTGCCTACCAGTTCGTGTACCTGTTCCAGAACCTGTAGTTTGTGAATCCATACTTTGTTTCTCTCTAATATTCTGCACATGTTCTTGACTCAATTGATCCCCTATACACTCTGGCTCATCTCTCAATCTCCTCAAGGCTCTATCCTCCTCAAACTATACATCTCTGCACACGACAACTTTCCTAAGTGCAGGTACATATACTCTGTAGGCCTTAGACAATTCATTGTAGCCGGTGAGAATCCCCTTCTCTACAGTAGGGTCTAGCTTCATCCTCTTTTCCAATGAGACATGACAGTAGACCAGACAACCAAATATCCGCAAATGGCTCACATCTGGTTTCACACCTAAGAATGCCTCCTTAGGAGTCATGTGCCCTAAGATCTTATGCGGTGTCTTGTTTTGAATGTAAATAACAATGTTGCACGCTTCAACCCACAAAAACATGGGCAACCCCTGATCATGGATCATTGCACGTGTTGATCCTACAATAGACTCGTTCCTTTGTTTAGCTACTCCATTCTGATGCGGATTGTACAAAACTATAAGCTCCTTCTTGATCCTCGCAGTTGCATAGAAATTGATGAAGGCCTTCGAGGTGTACTCACCTCCATTATCTTATCTCAACACCTTTATTTCTTCCCAATTTGGTTCTCCATGAGAGCCTTGAACTCTTGGAACTTCCCAAAGATTTCATCCTTGGCCTTGAGAAAGTAGATCAAGTTCTTTCTAGAGTAGACATCAATGAAGGTGACATAATAATTGTATCCCTTCAATGACTCGAAAGACATAGGCCCATATACATCTAAATGAACTAGATCCAACATTCCCTTGGATCTACTAGTGCTAGGTGGGAAGACACCCTTGGCATATTTTCCCATGGAAAAACCCTTGCATGGGTCATGCTTCTCTGCAACAAAATCTGGTAACCTTGTCACCACATGTCTAAGAATGTTCAATGCTCCATGATGAAAATGTGCCATCCTCTTATGCCATATCTCACCTAAGTCTGTACTCGCACTAACTAGTGCTCTAGCTGGCTCAAAATGTAACCGATATAAGTTGCCCTTCCTTATCCCAATCACCTTTGCCTTAGTCACTTTAGACCCCTTGGGCCTTATATACACCTCCATCTCCATAAAGGTAACTACATACCCCTTACCCTCTAGGGACGAAACAAACATTAGGTTCTTGGACAAGCCAGGAACATACAACACCTCATTCAACCGAAGAGGCTTCCCTGACTCTCTCTAAAAGGCAACTCTACCATGGCCTATTGGTTGGTACTTCGCATTATTTCCCATCTCAATGTAGAAGTTTATATCCTCCTTATGCAAACTATTGAAGAACTACCTGCATCCTGTCATGTGGAAAGATGCACCACTATCCACATACCAAATCCCTGTAGACACAAAGCTCGATATACATGCAATGAGGCTGAAGTCTTCTTCATAACTGCTAGAAAACTCCTATATTTCGGTTGAGGCTACCATCTTCTACTCAGTCTTCTTTTTCTTCTTATGGGGACATTGTGAAGCAAAATGCCCCATCTTGTGACAACATAAACACTTGACTTTTGAAACATCAATTTCTTTCTTCTCTTTAGAGGTGGCTTAGCTACTACTAGAACCCTTCTTCTTAGCTTTCGACTTACTCTTCCCAACAAGTTCCAAGTTCTCCTCTTCTTCAGTATTTACTGTTGTACTTGATTGAGATCCCATGTGTATCTCCTCTTGTAGGAAATCATCCCACAAGCGTTGCCAATCTGGAAGGTTTTCATGTTCCACGATGCATTTCACGAACATATCCCATTACTTTGTAAATCCACCTAAGGCAATGTGAACCAGTTCGACATCATCTATCTTTTCACCAACAACTGCAAGCTCATCTTTTACCTGTCTGATCCGAGTGAGGTATGAAGTCACTCCTTCTCCCTTGGCCATATCGATGTTCCTCAATTTTTCTTTGACAACCATCTTACGATTACGACTATTGTTTTGATAAAGATTAGTGAGAGCTACCCGCATCTCTCTTCCATAAGTTTTCCCGATGAGGTGTGGGACAACATGGTCCTTTACCCCATCGATGATGAATAACCTAGCCTTCGAATCCTTGGTTTTATAAAGAGCTAACTCAACGACATCAATTGGGTGTTTTTGGTCTTTGTCTACTAGATCCAAAAGTCCACTCGCCTCCAACACCAATTGTATGTGTTCCTTCCAAGTTATGAAGTTTGAGGCACCATCAAACCTATCCTCAAAACACAGTCTTGTATCCATTTTGAAGAACCTCTACTTCACCTCTTTCACTCCTTACTGCTGCAGTACAACCCAGTACACCAGATTGCTTTAGATCTCTGCAAAACCTTTTAGATCGCTCAGATCTAGTAAGCCCTTGTGTCAATACACTATCCTTTAGTTGTTCTTCTATCTTGCTAGCTCTGATACCATGTAAATTTTCTTTGAACCCAGCTTCAAGATTAAGATCTGAACAAAATTTTATAACCCAGAAAAATTTATTTTACAAAAATTAATTCTGATTTGTAATCTGGACACTATTGAGTTCCATTTACCAATTGTTTGCACAACGAAAATGCTAAGAACAATAAACAACAAGATTATCACATCATCAACACAAGATATACCCTGGAAACCCAAATGGGAAAACCATCAATCAATTTTGTCTTTTATTATGGCTTCTAGATAAGTAAAAATTAGAGTTTTACAACTTATCTTCACAAGAAAATTTCCAGCATTCCAACCAGCGTCGGAGAATATCCCTGGATAAGTCCTCCTACTTTCTCTCACCACAATAAGCCCCTGTACAACCATTCGACTTCTCTCTCCAATTGTTGCCTCGACAAGAATAGCATAAAATATATTGATGTTGTTGTTGTGTCTTTCACCTCTCTGTGGATTTTACCTTTATAACCTTACAATGACCAATACCATGTGCCAAAACTACTGGCCACAAAACCACAACCCAAACGAAACCACGTGCTCCTTGATATCTTACAGTTGTGACTTAGTCTTTATAAAATAAATAAAATAAATATCTAAAGAGTATTATTTTACATTCTTCAATAGTTAAGACACGAAACTAAAGAAGAATTCCTCCCGAGCTAAACCATAGCTCAACAAATCATACATAAGTGAAACTGGTAGATGATTTAAAGCCTGTCTCAAAGAACATATAGTTAACACCTTCTATAATTACATCTCTAATTCAGTTATTGTTGAACACTCCCTTAAATCTAATCATCTCATTTGCTTTGACCAAACTAAAACTCTAGCTCCAAAACCCTATTACTCCTCTTGTATCATTCAAAAGTGTTGAAATTGAAAAACATCCCAACAATTTTAATCAGAAGATGGATACAAACTTAGCCAATCTTGTAAACTCACTATACATCATATTCATCATTAGCCCTTCTTCTTAAAAATAATAATAATAATTGTTTTATTTATTATTATTATTTAATTTCTTCTTTATTTTTAATGTTATTTTTTTTTTTCTTATTTTATTACCCATCTCCTCATTTTTAGTCATCTTTTTCATTCCGTGGAAATACAAACTTAACAATTTATATTTCTTAAACGTTATTTTTTTTTTTTAACTTTTTCCCTTTAATTTCAATTTCAATGTTAACATTAAATAACTTTTATTTCCAAGGGCTCCTTTACTATTTTAATCATTTTTCTCAATGGGTTGTAACTCTTTTTTTTCTACCACGGGTTAACCTTAATTTTTAACCCTATAAATATCCACCCAAACACTCTTTTCTATTATTATTTCATTTTTATTTGTCCTGGATGATGGGCGGAGTGTCCACTAGAAATATAGGACATTTCAAAATTTGGTGGAGTGTCCACTTGAAAGATTGGATGTTTCGAAATTTTATACACAATTTATCTCCAGAAAGCTCAAGCAACAATACTTTTAACAATTATGATAATCTTCAATCTATTGCTTAGTTATTGTACAATTGGCCATTGTATCTTTGTTACCTTCATAGTGCAAAATAAGAGAGTTACAAGAAACATATGACTCTCTTACTATGGAACATGTTTATCGAGAATTCAATCATTCAGCTGATGCGCTTTCCAAAGAGGCAGTAGCTTTACATGAAGGGTTGTTGGTTTGCAAAGAATTATGAGGCGAGGAGGTTACCCCATAATTGCAATACCCTCTCTTTTGGACGTTGATTGACAGGTTCAGTTTGATGTGGAGGACAATCCTAAAATGGCTTTGGTCCTTTTTTGTTTCAACAAATAATACTTGTATTTTTGAAGAGTTCTTGAATGAGCTATTAGCTCATTTGGTTAGTCTGGGCTATTTGCTAAAGAATATATTTAATTCTGTCTTGTTGAATGAAAGGCTTTTGAGTCTATCTAGAATCTACAAAACTCTTTTTGGAGTTGTCATATCTGATCTATGTATATTTTGATTTCTTTTATAAAATAGTAAATATACAGTTTATTTATATTGTTTTGAATTATGCAACCTTAGTTGTTGATGTATATATATA